>JAYGXS010000175.1:0-43905 GCA_036362985.1 Ligula intestinalis
ACCATAACCTAAACCGGAACAGTTCAGTGTATCAAACTAGTTACTGTATCTATCCACGAGATATCCTAAGCATAAACGCAAGATAGCGGTTATACGTAGCATCGGTTGCAGCAAAGTGCTGGGCTTTTGTTTCATCCTGTCGCAGGTTGCACTATTCGCTGATATTCTGTTCTCACCCATCCTGCTGCCGGTCGGTCTGCATCGAAATGTAAGAGAACTGCAGACTTCTTTTACTAGGCTCTGAGTTTTTTCATGTACCCACTCGAATTAGGTAGGTGTGGCTGCTTTTTGTCGAGAATTATTCTGCAACTGTCTAACTTCATTATTGAAAATGCAAAGCAATGGCAGAAGAATAATTAATTGCAGTACTTTATCCAGTATTTTCCCGTGCGACTTGTGTTATAGAGCTGCGAGAATTCGTTTGATGTTGGTGAGAAAGCATTTACATGGAAGGCCAGAGGAATCAGCACATTGATGCTGTTCAAATAGGTGTGTTTCTTTTTCCTACAAGTTTTGCCGTTCACTTTTGCACTTAGGTTACTTTGAATGCCGTTTTGGCGTCCATTTCCCGGCTCCTGCCATGTTCCTTGTTTACCACGGCGATTTAACTGACTGTAGTGTATAGGCTCATCACTTGAAGACGTGAAAGGTTACTTTACTTGACCTCAATAATAAGGTTTTTGTCATCCCAGTTCATATTCCCCTTCAACCATAGCCTTCAAAAGAGCCACTTCCTTTGTGACCGTAGACCGGTCCTTGTCACCACCAATGCAAGGATGGCCCTACACTAGTTACACGCATGCCATCGATAAGGACAACCATTATCCGTACAACGTGGTGTTTATTGTGACGCTGACTTCAGTGGTTTCACCGTCTAATAACGCCTTTTGGAGTCCGCAAGGAAGAATACAATAAAAAGGGTGTAGCTTCGTAATCCATCCGTAGAAGGGTGTATTGTGTACGAAATCGGGAGTTGCTTTTTCGGGTGGCAGTTCTCGCTGGTTGATATTCAGCGCGCTGTTTGTCCCGCCTCGGCGCAAGCCTTGGTATTGGGACCGGACTGGCGGTGTCCTCACAGGCCATGTATAAACTCATTGCCTGAGAGGTGACAGTGGCTTATAAGTGATTGTCAGGCGCGTTCGCTCGTGGCATCATTGGGCGCATTTGGGATAAGGTCACTTGCCGTGACGAACCTAAATGGTACTTCAGGAACTGCAATTACTTGGGCACGGGCCTGGACATGCATGTGTGTGTGTCTCCAACCCAGTCTTTAATGTCATCATGTGGAGGCGGTCAAACCGACGACACAAAGACATTGCGGCAAGCACGACGCCCCATGAAAGCCTGAAATGTTGCTAGCATTTGTTCAGGCTAGAGTCCTAAAAGTGCTGACTTGTGAACCATTTTCCTCACTCTTTCTCAACCATACGCACTGCTTTCCAATCGGAATGCCATGTTGGGACATATGACGGTGGTCGCCAGCGCGATGTATGATGAGTCCTAAGCCGCATCTACACATACCTCACATCCGCTGGTCCCTGACCCCATGTGTAGCAATCTGAAATAAGGAAATCTAGAATAGGATAGCACAAGGAGATAGCACTTCATCAGTTGGTAACTCGTTCGCTCCAGGACCAATAGCTGGTCATATCATAGCAAAAACACTGTTTTTAAATTAATGTGAGTGGAATTAAACACCAGGGCTTTGTTGAATAGGAACTACTTGACCAAATTAATTTGGTTAGAAAACCGGACGGGCAGTTTGGCTCGATGCGAAGATTCCGTTTAGCATGAGTGAATAATGTGAGACGTCTTAGCGAATCTTTGGAGGCTGTTGACTCAATAGCCTAATCGCCCTTCAGCCAGCAGCCTTGGTCTGCCAAGCGATGTATTGGATAGGGAAGAAGCGCGAGACTAGTCAACCAACTGTCGCAGAGGCAGTCGACTGGATAGCAACAGTTTGGGGTAGGCCACATTAGTTCCTTTTTACAAGCAGCTGCTGTGACCGCAGCGACGTCGTCAGTGGCGGAGCCATTTTCTCAATGGATGTCTTGCTACAGCTCAACAGTTTTATTTTCACAAGTACCACCCGACGGAAGAGGACTGTAATTATCATTTTTCTCCATCTAGCCATACTTTCCCTGGCAGCGACGCAAACTCACAGCTACGAGTTCTGTAGCAAAGTCTTTACACAAAACCGCCTACTCAAGCAGCATTTCGATGGTGTCTATCAGGCTATGTATCGTCAATTTATTTTTCCTCATTTAGTGTGGTGTTGGCTTTTGACGCGACGCTTGTTCAGGCTTCCCTTTACTGTGTTTCTCCTGTTTGCTCGTTGAGGGAAGGATAATATACATTTTGACGGTACCTTTTATTTGGTGGCGTCAGCTTAAAGGACCATCGGGTTTCTTAGATTCCCGATCAATTGTCTCCTGCAGCTACGGGGACAGAATGCCGAAAGTCCAAAAACTGCTTTAACGTCTTTAAGAGCCGTATCAGGTGAAGTTCGGTATTGATCTCTTCAACTCGTCCAGGTGGGTAACAGCAGTGAAAAGAAGGCTGGAAGAATTTAAAAAGCCATTCGCTCTTAGTGGGTTGGTTGCTGAGTAGCCCTTTTTAGATCAGGCGTCCCCGCCGGAGTCCAAACTGGGTTTAGTTGGGAGATGGAGAAAAGCCGCGACTCCAGCGTGTCCACGGGGGTGAGTTGGCTGCCTGGCTGGGAACTGCAGACGAAGAGATACTGATAGTCATGCGGCGAGATGCCGAAGTTGTTGTTGTTGTTGTTTTTACATACTCCCTTAACCTAGTTTGCCAGAAATACGTGGTACAAATATTTTTAAGAAAAATGAAGGAATTCAGCGGCTTTGTCTGTGTTAAGCTATAGATCCCTAGGTGTGAGGTCCGTGGGGTTGGCCGGGCAATCGAAGAGGCAGTCAGGACAATTGCCCGTGGCGTTGTCGAAGCATGACGCGAGATGGCATTTGAATGAATTCAGCAGCGTGGAGCAGCCGGAACGCAGCTGGGATAGTTTGGCTCTATGTTCTCTAGCCATGACGTCGGAGACCGGCGGAGGAGCGTTGAGGACTCTGTTGGGTTCATAGCTGCTAATGACTTGCTCCACAGTTTCTGTGTGGATACGCTTGACGAGGTCAGGTATTGGTAGATAAGTAGGATACATCGAAGCATGTGAGTGGTACGCGTCTTTGGTAGATTTCTTCATGCGGCTAGTAGGTGCAGGGCGTGTTAAGAGACGATAACCCGGATGTTCTGGGGTATGGGACTGCGCAATGTAGATTTTTGCCTGCATGATAGAGTGAACTTTCAGAGGCAGGGCTTGAGTTTTCTGGTAAAGGTGAGCTACGTTTGCCATATTACCATAGCCCATGGCGATGCGCAGAGCAGCGTTCTCAACGCGTTAAACTTTCGCCTAGCTGGTGTCGCTAAACAGTGGGGCAAAGATAGCTGATGCATGCTCAGTCGTTGCCTTGCCTGTTGCCCGGTATGTCGTGACTAGCGTCTCAGTGTCCTGGCCCCAAGAATAAACTGCCAAAGCTTTTAGGGTGTTGAGCTTGGCTTTGGCTTTCCTGACTTGATTGTCAGCATGGCGGTGTAGAGCCAGCGTCGGGTCACAAGTGAAGTCCAGGAGTTTAGGATACTGACATAAAGCAATTTCATTGCCCTGCACCTTAATTGGAGGATGAGACTTGTATTTGTTGGGGTCCTGAGTAAACAGGGTTACTGAGGACTTAGGCATGGATAGCTTCAAAGAATTATTATCTAGGTGTCGGACAAAACTAGGAGTGCAGTCATTTAAGGCGTCGGCAGCTATGCGGAAATTCAGGTGAGAAGACAGCAAGGTAATATCATCAGCGCAAGACACTATTTCGACTTCAGGAGGGGATTCGGAAGGTCAGGCATATAGATGTTGAAACGCGATGGGGAAATGACAGAACCTTGAGGAACTCCTGTCCTAAAGTTGCGGGCATTGGATAGCGTGCCAGAAAATTCGACTCGCGTTTGTCTGCTACGGAGATAGCAGTTCAGCCATCTGCAGAGCTCGTTTGGTAGAGACGAATCCATGAGAGATGTCATCAAGGCTTCAATGTTGACCGAGTTAAAGTTTTAGTAAAGTCGAGGGCGACCATTACTGCTCTGTCCGCAGGTTTCGTTTTGTTGAATCCACATGCAATGTGGTCCGTGAGGCGTTGCAGGGCTGAAGACGTAGAGTGGAAAGCTCTGAAACCATGTTGAGGCTCTTTGAGATTGGCATGTCTAGTGAGCGAGGGGAGAAAAGGACGCTCAAGTATTTCCACGGTCGGGCTAAGGAGTGAGATCAGGCGGTAACAGCTGCAGTCGGGACAGCTTTTGAGTGTGGACGGGTCGAGTTGATGTTGGTAGCGGCGAAGAAGCATGAAGAAGCCACTGCGTAGCTGCGCCAGGGTACAGCGAGTGACCCTCGGGAGTTTTCTTTCCGTGGGCGCAATCGGAGGTGAATAGCCACTCAAAAGGACCGGGAGTTGGAAGCTGAATTTTGCATCCACAGCAGCTCTTTGATGAAGACGCTGGAGGCCTGTGATAATGGTAGAGCCATCAACGGGTATCTCTGCTAAGCATGATGTCACAGCTTCCTTGTGGACATTTATAAAGGACGGTCGAAGACTGCGGCTAGTTTCGGGGTGTCGCAGCGGTGGTGATTTGGATAACTGGGGGCGAACAGGTTCACCAAAACTACTGAACTAGGAGTGCGTTGTGAGGGGCAACCGGCAGGATAGAGGCCTCCGCATGGCGATGATCGATAGGTGAGATGCGGCTTGGCCAGCACTTTGAATATGGTCGCCAAGGACTCTTTTGCGCAGCCTCAGGATGTGTCCGCAAGAGCCTTGAGGACCTTGATGCAGCGGCCAACTTTGCTTGCGACCTCCCTCGAATGGTCCGCGAACGTGAAGAGAAGATAAAAACTGACGCCGAGGAGCTTCGGTTTACGGACCAACAGCAAAGACGCAGCGTTGGCCGTGATGGCCGGGTGGAGGTTGAACTCCTTCGGGTCCAGTGTGAAAACAGTGGCGGACGACTTGGCTGCCGAGATCGTCAACCCGCGCTGAGTAAAGAGATTCATCAGAGGCCGAACCTCTGCCTTTGTTGCGATCGCAGTCGCGTCAGAACGATCGTGTAGTCGGCACAGGAAGGGACCTTGGTGGAATTATACCATGTTGTATCTTGGATAACAGCTGTGCGAACGCATGAATGCGTGGAGCTAGTCAAGCTTGGTATTTGTTTTTTTTAAATAAGTGAAACAGTAAATATTCTCGCGTCATAACCCTTAAATCTACCCTAACCTACAAACTCATCCTCCTGGTCATGTCCGCTTACTGTGCCTTGTCAACTCGGCTTCCCCAGCAGCTCATATTTGTTTTAGTTCTACAACCTACCTACCTAATTCGTTTAAGTAACCAGCATATTAACGATAGGTCGCGGCACTTCTCCCACCGACCATTTGCGACAGCACTTTTCAGGGATACTCATATTGCTGGTCCTCAGCACATCACTTGCGAATATTAGTACCCACCATAGGGTAAATTTGCCTCAGTACCACGACCTAGAATAATAAATCATGTTCTAAAAGACAATTGTTTTGCAATGGTGCGTAGGCCGGAAATTCTTTCAATGAGCAAACTCAAGAGTTTCCATTCTGTTGTTTCCATTTGTAGCAACATCTTCAGACACAAAAGAAGTCTAAGGAGACATACTGAACGTAGCAACGATGGTAAGTTTGGTTCTGCCCACATATTAAACACTCTCAATTTTCCTTGAGGATATTTTTACCGTACACTGACTTATTACCGTATTTTGTGTATCCTGATGATGTTTGCCTGCTATGTCTAATAGCACGTCTTTCGTTTATTCACCAGTCCAATGTCAGTTAGTTCCGCAAAGCATTTTAAAGCCTGAAAGCAGGGACCCTAAGAAAAGTAATAGGGAGGAAAGACGTTCGTTTGGAAACAAAGAAAATTTATTCAGTTAATGTTTTCGTTAGACTTGAGAAGATGAACGTTGCACAGTGTGTATAGAAACTGACTGGAGGATTATTTCGGAACTATCCGCTTTGAGAACAGACAACTTACGTTCTTCTGATAATTGGTCTGAAATTCTCACTACTCCTTAGCGGAAATAAAAAAAAACCCAGACAAGACCCTGCACTAAACACAAATATTCAAAATGTGAAGCTAAATTTCATTTTTTCATGATAGGTGAGTCGGAAAGATTTTTACCGAAAATATTGTTTTCCGAATCAGTGATATTTGATTTTCTTTGCAAGAAATAACTCCATCTTTCAAGCGCTTAAAGCGTGCTTTTGTTGTAGCGTGTTAATAAAATGAAAATCTAGAAGTTGCAGTATCGTGTGTAAAATTGCGAGCTGTGAATTTCAAAGATTTAAACCGTTACAGGTCCACGATCAATGTAACTTATAACGGACAGAAGAAAGGTAAGACGCTTGCAAGTTTAGCGCAACGGCAACTCTAAAATGGTTAGATGTTGACCTTTTTCCTTTCATTTTTACCCTAGGTGCATAATATCTTCCTGCCTCAGGAAAGATGCCACTAAATTGTAAACTTCCTCCTTCTCCCCCCCTCCCTTCAAATGCATACAAGTCATCCACCTGGTGAGCAACTGACTGCTCATAATATTGGCGTCATATTTATTGTGAGGCACAAATTAAATAAACCTGTCCAATGCCAACTATCGAACCCAAATGAATGTCAATATTCCCGATCAAAACTGACGAGAAAAAGAGCGCGAGGCTCAATGGTTAGAGCGTTATACTTCTTATCAAAGGATTGCAGGTGCGGGTCTCGGCTGGTACCCCGCTTGTGGTAAGGTATGACTGACTGAGGACGGCTATAGTGCCCGAAATGGTTATTTCAGCCCCCCCCCACATCTTTGCTGGACATGTTCTCTGGTCTTCCCATCGTTTGCGACGAGTCTGCCGAAGGCACATACGAACGAATCAGTTGTGATTTGCTAGACTAGCTCTAGTTGAACCGCATGCATGCTGAGGTGTGTGAACCGATAACAACACTTCTTTTCCAACCACCGGGATACCTTCACTTACAATAGTCCGTGGTGAATGTGAATGCTGGATAATACGACCTTAGCCTCTCAGCCGGCAATGCTGCCGTAAACTGTCATCAGGGTGATAAATAATAGCGCCGACATGCAGGAAAAGCAGAGAGGACTCGCTGGGTAAGAGTTTGACGGTGAATTACCAGCAGCTTTCTCGCAGTACATGTGATATAAGAGTGTGACCATTCACTCGGTGATCATGTTGTTCGAAATAGTGTTGCCGAAGTATGAGCGATTGCCTTGTCGTATACGGCAGCAGAGCGTATTGTAGTCGTCCTACTCCAATCAGGCCGGTGGTAGATTCCTCAGAGGACTATTAATCGTTTCCTGTGATCTGTATCCCGAAGACGAATATGTGCCCCCTAAGGTTCAGCCTCAAACCATGGTCGCTGGACCGATTTTAATAAATTGCACTCGGCGCCTTCCAGGTCTTCAACGATGAGGTGTTTAGAAATTAGCTGTGGTTATTGCAAGACTATGCCCTTTAGGAAGGTTTCTAATAGTCGCAGCAATACAGCATGTCTTAGAGGTTTCCTGAAATTACTTTAGCTGCAAAATCCCAACAGCCAATCGTCCTCAATGAGGACCGTTCTTAATACAACTTTGTGTTGCTATGACAAGACAGCCAGTGTTTGATACGGTCCCTGGGGTCATTCGTCGGACGTCTTGTCCAGAAGGGTGGGACCCGTGAGCCACATAGCCATTTTCAGCCCGTCATCGGGTTCCCCTCTTGAGGCAACGCCCGCCGCTGTACTCTCAGAATTTACGTATCGTCTGTCTGATTTGTCTTATAAATCTACGATGGTATAAAAACTGTTGGCTACGCATATTTTAAGAAGTGATGTGGCGTTCCGTATCAGATGTAATACGACCATCGAGTCCGTCCACAAGAACTTGGACGTAATTGGTAGTGATACTATCATGTTCGTCTGGTTTAAGAGTTTCATGACCAGAATCGTAGTGATGAGCCCCAACTCTGGCTTCTTTTGGACCTCGTGACGTTTTTTACACAAAGAAGGTAAGGATAGCACCGTATTTAGTCATTGCGCGAAAGTAGACAACGGTCCGATTCCCACTCTTTGAAGCGTACAGACAACAATAAATTTGGTACTTTAGCAAGCGGGATCAAGAAGCATTGATTTCGAATATTGCTAAGGCCATGATATGTGTCTGGTCCAGATAAACCACTGTTCCACATAGTAATCATTGATCTCCTCATCCTATCCAAGGTTGGCTCGGCACAACTACTGCAGTACCAGCTTAGCTGGCAGAAAAACAGGAGCGACACACTTAAGTAAGACGTACAGGACGAAGATGTAAGAAAACATCGCCTTTCCGGTGGCCGTAATTTCAATCTCCTCGATTGTGAAACTGCAGATTTGCTCCACTCAATGCCTATTAGCCTGTCAACAGCGCCCGGCTCAACATCAAGGCACACACCTTCGCCACTTGTTTATCTTCGGGGCTGTCCAGGAGGGCCTTAGCCGAGTTGCTGTACCATTTGTTAGGGTGGAAGCCGTATGTTAGCAAGGTTTATTTCAAAGGCTAGAAACTATATTCATGACAGCTTGGACAGAATCGCGACTGATCAAGCAATTTTCAGCATACGAGAGCCTCCGCAAATAATTGACATTGCAGGCTTTGGGAAAGTTTATCGTCTACTTTTTCGTCTAATAAATACGCAGGTGCCGACACACAGGACCGAGGTTGCCCCGAACGCATAAACAGTCATATAATTAACTCCAAGGCTGGGTTATACCTCACCAGCTGTCCACCTGCAAAATCCTAAACACCAACGTAGAGATCTTGTGGACCATTGCTTCCATGCCGACACCGCGGAATCGAGTCAAGTCTCTACATAACCTGTAGACGAGGTCTGGCACTGGCAGTACTTTCTGATTGAGCGACGTACATCCATAATGACTATCACTTTCAGACACTGCCCCTCGCTTCTCTAGTTGCATTGAATTTACTATCGAATGAAGTTGTAGTTTTCCCGATACAGCGGTGGATGTTGATACACCAACTTCTACCTAGGCCCTCTTTACATACTCAAAATTCGTCTACACGTACCCTTTTTATATTCGTAGTTTCTTGTTAGCCTGTTTTTCAAGACCTATAAATCAGTGTGTTTTTTTTCTAAAGGTTAGCTTCATCGAACTCGAAGTTCCACATATGTTCTAGTCTTCTCATGATGAAGTTATTCTCGATCAAAAGGTTGACCTTTGCGTTATCAGTACGATCTTCCCGTATAAGCGTCATTAGTACTCTACAGAATGGCATAGGGGATATTCTATTAACTGTATCGAGTTAAAGTACCGAGTGAGCGAAAGGCACATTCACTCCAATGAGTGATGGTATAGTCGCTCTGTTGAAAAAGGGAAGTGAGATGTCATGTGAATGTTTCTAACATGCAGCGTCATGTTAAGCTAAGAGGAAGTGCTTTAGGTTGGGAAGGGGACTGGAGGACCAGGCCTTCTTCACTTCCAGTCGCTTCTGTCATTATATAACATATAGCTTGAACCCCACCCCTTCCGAACCCCACTCCTGTGTCTGAAATACAGTGGATACTAATGGAGGAGAATGTACGAGTTCCAGGCAGCAGTTAAGAAGAAAAAGAAGATGCGATCGCTGAAAAATAAAGTCCTTGTTCCAGTGATCGCATCTTTTTCTTCTGAACAATGGATACTGCCAACACTGCTCGGTCACCACAAAAGCGATATCCGGTCTGATGTCCGACGGGGCTGTGTACTTCTGTTTAACTACGTCAATGACTGGATTCTCGGCAAGGCCCTGCATGAAGCGGACGGTGTTTAACTTGCACCCGGACGCCGGCTAACTGATTTTGAGTAGGCTGATTTTATTGCGCTACTAGCCTCAAACTTTGGTGATCTACAGTCGGTAGTTTTGCGTTTAAGCGAGATCGCTATGTCAGTTGGCATGTCCATAAACTCCGGAAAGACTAAGTTATCCTTGAGCTGCATCCCTGACAAGGAGAAGGCACCCCCGGGGATTAATAGCCATCATTTTTAAGAAGTAGACAGCTTTAAATACCTCGGGGCGAAGCTGCTACCGAATGGGTAGAGCAAAGCCGACATTGTTTCCCGTATCGATGCTGCTGCTGAGTTTTCTCAATTTTTCATAAGCACCTATGCTTTCGACGTGACATCTGCATCGCCGCGGAGATTCGTGTATACCGTGCATCCATCTGGTCAGCCCTTACCTATGGATTTGAATGCCCACGGAAGAAAAGCGAAAACTGGAGGTCTTTGACCACCGGTGCCTGAGGACGATCCTGCGAGTTGAGTATAGCGACTTCAGCGGTTCTTACACACTGTGATCGTATCACGAGGATATCCGAGGCTATTCAAGAACGGTGACTGAGGCAGTTTGAACACGTTCTCTGTCATCCACCTCACGATCTAAGCTATGCTGTCCTCGACCCGACGCCGCAGCCCACATGAAAACGTCGAAGAGGAGGAGAACTGAATACTTGGCTCGACACCGTCCGTCAAGACATGGAAGCAGTTATTGGACCTTCTGTCTTCGGTCTCCGTCGCCGCAGAAGAGACTGGGTGGAGCTTTCCAGATCCGCTGCCGCCAATCATCACGTATGGAGAAGTACCGTTCGTGACATCATTGCGGCCGACTAAATCAGGCAGGATCACAACCGTAACAAGTATAAGTACAAGTAACGTAAGCTGTCCCCCAAGACATTGAATAAATAAGAAAGATTCTGGCTTTTTGAACTGTAACTATGGGAGAAGTCATCTGATGATGACATCAAAAGTCTCA
Organism: Ligula intestinalis; assembly: GCA_036362985.1. Classification (NCBI taxonomy): domain Eukaryota; kingdom Metazoa; phylum Platyhelminthes; class Cestoda; order Diphyllobothriidea; family Diphyllobothriidae; genus Ligula; species Ligula intestinalis. Next base: position 10,918 of record JAYGXS010000175.1, read on the forward strand.
GATAAATTAAAATCCGCCCCGTAGCGTAAATGTTGCAACCTATTATTGCAGTTCTTTCTAGCCTGCATAGTTTCATTAAGGATTTTAATGGATGGATTGTGTTTGCTCGGGCGATTGACTGAGATAAGCCAAACCGTTGCTGAAGACTTGGGAGCGTCTGGGCGAAATATGAATAGTACACTTTTAACCAACTCTCTTTAATATTACATGCATTCAGGAAGGGTCATTTAATGTGGGGACAAGACAAGCGATACAAAAAAACGACAAGGGAGTTAGAGGAAAAATTAAGGCTTCCACCATTTTAAAACAGGCGAAAGCAGCAGAATTCATTGATATCAACAAATTTCGAGACAGCTCATCAGCTGCTTCTTGTCGTTGCATAACAACGTTAACGAAGACACATACAGGAGTGGTGAATCTCACAGAATTACTGGTAACAGCAAGGAACCTGAGTCAGTTTAAAAATCAATCGATAAAGGCCGGAAACGTTAAGTCAACATATGGTGGTAGTGGATGGGAGAACTTAACGAAAAACACGTGGGAAATTACATTAAATGGACAATCACCAGGGCAGTTGGAGGTTGACGACATGATCAAGCTGCTTTCATAGGTCAGGTTTCTCCCACCGTATGTATGCAGCTTCTAAATAGCGCAGGATTCGGTTTGTTCATGCTCGAACAAGTACTCGAAACGCTGTTTTAACGTCGATAGAATAACGGCGGTCTCATAGATGCTTGGTAATGGAGGCCCTTGGTATTCTGTCTTCTTGCTTCAAAAGCCAATTGGGCAAGTGCTCAGCGGCCCAGGCTGCGAGTTGCCTTTGCGTGCGTCCAATGTAGTTGCATCCGCAATTACATGTGAATTCGTAAACACAATTGGAGGTGGCGTGCAATGGCAGAGAATCCCTTGTCCGTTTTAATGGAATACTTTTGGTAGAAATTAAGAAGACTAATTTCGCTGCGTTGTGGGTCCTTTCTATCCTACAGCGTAATCGTCACTTGATTGTGTTGGAAATTTCGTCACCTTTGAATGGTAAGGATATTATGATGGGTTGTTTTGGAACTGACTGTTCCAGAAATTTTGGCCGTAGAGGATTACTGTACTTTTGAATAAATCGTGCCGGGTAGCCAGAGTTGAGTAGGGCTGAGTTAAGACGAGAAATCTCTTCTGATAGAGTCTTACTAGAGCAAATGTTCCTTGCTCGTTGAACGAGGTTATATACCAGATGACGCTTCCATTGAATTGGCACGAAGCTCAAGTAGTGTAGATATTGCCCTTTTCAAGTCTTTTTTGTGGAAAAACGAGCACCCTATGGAACCATCCTCCTTTCTAAACATGAGGAAGTCTAGGAAGAGGAGCTTGTTATGCTGCTCAGCTTCCATTGTAAATTTAATTTTAGGATGTAGTGTTCATAAATTTGAGGAGGTCATCGGCTCTGTTCATTGTAATCAACAATTGTGAATATTTCAACCACATATCTTCTGTATAAGATTGTCTTGTTAAGTCTTGAAGACGCTTTTTCTTCTAGATGACCCATAAAAACATCCGCAAATATGGGCCCTATCGGAATGCCCATTGCAACCCCGTCAATTTGCTTGTATTGTTGTCCATTAAATAGAAATTGAACATTTTTTATGCAGAGTAACATTAATTGGCGCAGTATTGCAGGTGACAGGCGTGTTTTGGACGCATAGGCACAAATAATATCTATTGTCTCGTCCAGCGGTACATTTGTAAATAGTGAATCGACGTCTAGTGAAATCATAAATTTATCAGTAACTTTATGAAGCTTGATGTCCCCGATAAATTGAAAAGTTCCTTCGTGGTGTAAGTGGAGAACCGTTCTCGAATGGGCTTTATTTCCTTTATAAACCATTGTGCTAATTTATGTTTGAGGAAATTGGATATGGAGAGAATTGGTCGTAAAGGTATATCCTATTTGTGAGTTTTTGGGAGTCATTATAGTCTAGGGATATGCGTAACTCTGGGCTTTAGGGACAGCGTAGTTGAGGAGTCAATAAGATTATCTTCTGATAATTCTTAAATCTGTTTCCAGGCAGAGTTTTCTATTGCCTAAGTTTCCTCTTTACCTGACGTCTCTAGACGAAATTTGCTCTGATCGCTTAAAATGGATTCCATTTTTCATACATAGTCCTTTAGTCTAAGAATGACCACTCCATGGCCTTTATCGGGTTTGAAAATGGTGATTTCTTTATTGTGTTCCACTGCAGAACGAGCATCCATGTGTTCTCTAGTCAGTGGTGTCAGTTGTGTTACTGGAGCTTTGCGGTACTGATGCGCAATGTCGACGATTTTTGCCTTCACCCAGTTCACATCACCAGTGGATGTGAATAATAGATCTGCCAGCTGTGAATTTAAGTCTTCAAATTGCGCTTCAATTTCTATTGGGTTTATTATCCTGTTTGGAACGCAAAATTCTAGTCCTAGTGATAAAGCCTCGGATTGAAGCTTAGTAAGTGTGATGTCAGATAAATTGAGAAAAATTTCATCTATGTTCGGAGGAAATTTGTCACCAATAGATGTCTTGCATAATGTCTTCCTTAATTTAAGGCCGTTAGTCTCTCTTGTACATTTAATGTAATTTCCCACGTGTTTTTCGTTAACTTATCCCATCCACTACTCCCCATACGTTGACTTAACGTTTCCGGGCTTTATCGATTAATTTTTAAACTGACTCAGGTTCCTTGCTGTTACCAGTAATTCTGTGAGATTCAACACTCCTGTATGTGTCTTCGTTAACATTCTTATGCAACGACAAGAAGCAGCTGATGAGCTGTCTCGAAATTTGTTGATATCAATGAATTCTGCTATTTTCGCCTGTTTTGAATTTGTACCGGGGAAAAACACCATCAGGTCTCCACCATTACCAGAATTAGCAGTAATACCTCGTCGTATGCTTCTTAGGAAAAGCCAATATTTTTTGAGAATGTTGGAGACTATTTTTGTGAGTGGTGCTACTTTGTGCTTCGACGTCCAGAACATCGGAGATGTTAGTTGCTATGATACCGTCACTGATGTTAACGGGCGGCATGATGAGTGTCAATGCCCGCTGATGATGCGCTCACACGTGTACATATCGATCGCTTGCGTGGCTATCGATTCGACTCAGTTCGAGGACATTCTGGCAAAGCGCCCGTGCCTGAAACGTTGCGTCGCGCCTAGCTCGCAAGCCTCTCGCGGTCTGTTGCTAATGGTAACGGGCGCCGCAACGAGCGTCAGTGCGCGCTAATGATGCACCCACACGTGCATGCATCGATTGCACGCAGCGCCGCCGCAGTCGACTCAGTAGGACGACATGCTGCCACGGCGCCCCTGACTGAGACGTAGCGTTAGGTCTCGAGGGCGACTGATTGTATTTGGCATAGCTAACAGGCGTGCACGCGCGGTAAATTCCAACTCTGATAAGGCACGTGTAGACGGGGCACGCAGCAGCGTAGATTATTTTTCAGATAGTGCCTCTCCAAATAAGTATAGTTTGGGTTAAAACAGGTCAGCAGAACTCCCGAAAAGACTCTAAAAGTCTAAATATTTAGCAGAGATTGACCGCCGATGATTTCTGTAGATAAGTGAGAAGATAGAAGGCGTAAATGGCAGCCTATCAAATATGCTGTTTTCATTCGATGCATTCATCACATAACGAAGCGGTATTGACCACTAATGGGGGCACTATTTTCCAGTTTGACAAGACCATTTGGGTATGCATGCATTTCAAATAATAATGTGGTTTAATTACTAAGTGTCTTAGTAGGGAGACAAAGTGGTATGTCAAGCTACCTTCGGGACACTCATGTATTTGGGGTAGGTCCAACACTTAAAAAGATACTATGCTTACTAAGACATTCAGAACTACCTATTCAAGTCCGTGACCCACATAAAGTATAGTCGAATAAATCCAGCCATTGTTCTATTCTAACGTCTTCTTTTCATGTCACCAACGCCTAAACCAAACGGACCATAGGCTGTAATTGGCTAACGCATTTTACTCCTAATTATTTGAACTTTGCGGCATTTTCAGATGAAGTGAGGATGGTGATGGAACCATCAGACTACAACAGAAATGCAGATCACGTTAATGTGACTGTATTGATGCTTCTGAATATTAAACCGAACGTTCCTTAACACGACCGGTCAGAGGATTTGTGCAGTCTTCTTTCTGTCGTTAAAACACCGAAAAACCTGACAACTCCATTCATTTTTTCCTTTAAATTTAAACCTTGAAAGATAGCAAACGTGCCTGAAGCAGTTTTGCATTCTACTTAGCTCACGTGTTGTTGATAATCTGTACCAGAATGCACACCGTTATTAGCATCTGTCAGGTGTGATGGAATTTAAGGCTGCGTCTAAATTAACAGTCGACCTTATGACTTATCAATTAATTGAGTCAGGGCAAATTTTGTAAATATCAGTGAGCACACCGTCCTAACTAGATGCCTAGTTGGACATCGTCCAGTGACTGCTATCGGAGGTGCACTCACGTAGCCTTCTATCGTATTGGAAGTTGGAAGAAGGTTCTAGTCAGCAAGAGGCAGTGTTCAGCGCAGTTTCGCGGAAGACGGATGCCGTTATCTTTAGAACTGTCGATACCATGTCAACCTAACGCCCCCTCTAGTCAGTTCAGTAACTTATCCTCCCTTTTGTCACTATTACTGTAATGAAAACTTATTTCAGCCAGGCAGTCTTGCTGCATCATTATCTGAGGACTGTTTAGGGCTGTTGCAGGAGTACAGTTTTGTGTTATGAGAAGTTTGCCCATGGCGGACGCCGTTCTGGCTTTCAACGTCTATCCTATCCTACTTTCACCGAAATAATCAAGTACATCGTTTGCATAAAATGATGCAAAATAAGTGAATTCAGATCTGTGAACAGACCTCCTCGGTAAAGCAGGTTCGCTTGAAGAGAAGGCTTGACAAATTTAAATTCGCAGCGGCAGAAAAGAATGATATTTTACCCCTTGAAAAAATTTGTTAAGAAATTATATCTGAGAACGAGTTATGAAAGAAATTTAGACCCCTGGTAATGGAATTCAATATAATGCTAATATATCGAAGAGGTTGGTTAGCTCTTTTTTTAAGTATTAAATGCCAAAAGTCGACCAGAATTTTAAGTGCTTGCCCGAAATAGTTGACATTGGACTAATCGACTTTTTGGAAGATTATCCGCTTTTGAAAACAGAGAACTTACGTTTTTCTGCTTATCGGTCTGCACTCCTCACTATTTAATAGCGGCAAAAAAAACCCAGCCAACACCTTCCAATAAATTTAAATGTTCAAAATATGCAGCTAAATGTCAATGTTTTCATGTTTTCCGAACTGTTTTTACCAAAACCTTGTTTTTTCGATTCAGTGATGTTTGACTTTCTTTGACAGAAACAACTCCATTTTGCAGGTCTTTAAGATGTGCTTCGGTTGCAGCATGCTAGCAAAACTAAAATCTAGAAATTGACATTTTCCGTGTTAAATTGGAGGCTGTGAATTTCAAAGGTTTAAATCGTTTCAAGTTCCCGATCAATGCAACGTTAAACGAATATAACTACGCTAAGACGCTTGCAAGTTTAGCGCAATGGCAACTCTAAAATGGTTAGTTGTTGACCTTCTTCCCTTCATTTTTACCCTAGGTGCATAATGCCTGCCTCAGGAAAGATGCCACTGGCAATGCTCTCTGGTCTCCCAATCGTTTGCAACCCAAAGGTGTTTTGTAAGGATCAGATGAAAGACCTCCAAAGGCTTAATTAAAAAAGTCCAGGTTACAATGGTACATTGATGATGAGGTTCCACACTGTTAGTTTTTTAACAAATTTGATTTGATTATTTTATCACGAATGTTGATTATACAGAGTCTGAAAAAGAAGCATTTTACTTTTTCTCCAGTATTAGACACCGTCAAACGACCTATGCTAATTGAATTTTTGGTGCTACTACGCAGACACGTGACCAAATAGCACCCACGCCGAGAATAACTGTGGACCGTTAATTCATAGGGCCCGTGTTTATGAAAGAATCTCTTTCCAGCAGGAATCACGCAACGCCATGATGGAGGGTAGCAAAGCTGCTTGCGTCAAAACTGTCGATTCGCGTGCTTCGTTCACTTCAAAAAATACCAAAACGACAGAAGCTTGATTTCATCTAAGTTGACTCACGTTGAAGTCGGATACACTGTCATTATAATCACGCCATAGTTGTTCGCCAATTTGCGTGCAAGTTTAGCACAGTGAAAGCGAAGGCAATGAAAAGTGATATGTTCTATGAAGCGATAATAATTATGTTACCCGAAGAGGTTTCAGATCCGTTTTGACCTAAAAAAAACACCTAGCCTGGCCAGAGGTTGGGCAAACTCGTGTATTTATTTACAATACTGGCAACGCGGGTAGTGACTGTGACCCAGACAAGTTTGTGTTTATATTCTGCCTCTGCAGGACACTGCTAGGTAGGAGGCAGGCGTTTCCTTGGTAGCGCACAAACGTTCTTATTTATATTTACATGCCTACTCAATGAATTTCTGTTAGGGTTAGGCTTAGGGTAGCGGTCAGGATAAGGATAAATGTAAGTTTAGGGTAAGGAATAGTGTAAGGTTTATGGTAAGGGTAGGATAGTGATATCGTGTTTAAGAAGCCCCAAGTTATAATCTTGCGGGAAGCTCGGGAGTAGACCTTTAAATATAGATAAGAACATTCGTGTGCGTGCAAGGAATCTCCTGCCCGAAATTAATTTCAACAGATATTTATGAGAACTAAAATTATGGTGTGAATTGATGACTTAGAAAGCAGCTGCCATGTATCCTCTCCCATCTGAATTCTTAATTATCCTCCACGTTCTTTTTTTCATCCATCCAACTACAGGGTGTCCCAGAAGTAACTCACCCTTTTGATTTGCTAATAAAACGAAAACTATTAACGCTAGGATATTGAAACTTGTTTTATTCGAAAGAAAACCCTTTTTATGGCACAATAGGATACTTGGTATCCTATTTACGAATCAGCGCGAAATTTGCTTTTTGCTTCATTGCAAACCCTTAATTTTCATAATGTCTCCATACAGCAAAGAAGAAAGAATAAGAATTTTGCAAACCTATGCACGGACAATATCAACAACAAAAGTGCATCGTGATTAGAGAAATTATTTCAGAACAACAACCAGTCCTTCGAAGAACACAATTAAATCGCTGTATCGAAAATGTACGGACACGGGAAATGTTAATGATAAACAACGATCTGGAAGATTAAAATGAACTCTTACTGAAGCTGTAATCGAGCGAGTTTCTGCAAGTGCTACAGATAATCCGAAAGCCTGTATCATAAAGCGTTCAACTCAATTATCCATTTCCGATCTACAGTACACCGCGTTGTTAAAAAAGACTTGAAGTTATATCCTTACAAAATTAACTTAACCCAACAATTATTGCCTCATGATTATCACAGTCGTGTTAATTATTGAAAATCTTTTATTCGTTTGTGTGTGGATGCCTCTTTCATCGAAACCATTATCTTCTCTGACGAAGCTAACTTCCACTTGTCTGGCCATGTAAATAGACATAATTCTAGAATTTGGTGCAATGGGAATCCAAGAGAAATTCAAGAAAGGCCGCTGCATTCTCTTCATGTGACGGTGTGGTGCGGAATAACTGCTTCCAATGTGATTGGCCCATACTTTTTTTGAAAATAATGATGGCGCAACAGTAACAGTTAATGGTGAAAGATACCGAACTATGATTAGCGAATTTCTAATTCCTGAAATGAGAGACATGGCCTACGCAATACTTGGTTTCAGCAGGATAGAGCCGCGGCCCATAGAGCAAGAGAAACGATGACATTGTTAAATGAGTGCTTCACAAATCATTTGATTTCACTATTTGGTAACATGACTTGGCCCCCTCGATCTCAAGATTTGACCCCATGCGATTTCTTCTTATGGTGCTACATGAAGTCAAGGGTTTATGTACCAAATCCAACAAATCTGCAAGAACTTAAAAACAGCATTTGTTCTGAAATAAGACATCTATCGCCTGATACACTAAGGAGCGTTATGTAAACGACAAAAAAGAAGCCTAATTTGTCAAAACAACCATGGCCATCATTTAAAAGACATTATATTGAAAACCTAGTTCTTATAAAGCATAGAAAGATTTTTCTTTTGAAAAAACAAGTTTGAATATCCTAGCGTTAATAGTTTGCGTTTTATTGGCAAATCAAAAGGGTCAGTTACTTCTGGGTCACCCGGTAATTTTTACTTGTTAAACATAGTAAACCGCTAAAGGATGGCGTTTGAGTTATTCTCCTCAAAATATGTCCCTCCAGGTTCTTAGCTCGTGCATTCTCTACGCTTACGTTTGGCTTAGTGCCGGAAGTGGGGAAGAGCATGCGGTCAACAGTTCAGGTTTCTTTGCACATTAAACAATCTGACACTCTTGAAGCTATGGGAGTACACTGAATGCCGTGGCTTAAATGACTGCCAACTGACGTGCTAACGCGTGGTCAGGCCAGTGTATGTGTGGAATGGATGACTAGCTACCAAACTGAGAGTCAGGCTGTATTGGCTACTTCCGAATGTGGCCTTTATTGCACTTCCACTCAGTTGGGATCCGAGCTGCCCTTCAACATTGTTGTGGTTCTCTCCCCCATCTTCGTTGTTCGTCACTTTAAACAAACTGCTTATTTCGCACACTTTTGACCAAACAAAAGACCAAATCAAAGCCAATAGTTACTGCAAAAGAAGGGGCTTCGGTTAGGATTTTTCTTGCCTTCCAGGGTTTTTGACGGCGCCGAAGATGTGATTCACAAATAAACATTATTATTACTAATCTAATTCTCGATGAACCAAAAATTCAATTTACACACTACCCTGTCTATTTACTTCATCTACTGATATGTCTAAATTGATCTGTGCTTTCGTGGCCGGGAATTAACTTCAGGATAAAGGCTTACTTGTCTGGACTTCAATTTTCCATATGCTGTCACCTTTTGATAATGTACATAACGCTTGATGTATTATGTCCCTAAATTATTTCGTTTATTAATAAACGCTGAGAGGATCAACTTTTTAAATAAAGCCGATCTGCTGGAGTAAATTTCTGCGTTCCAAGCAGGCTCTGCCCACACGATAACCATGTTGTTTTAACCAACTTTTTTTATCTGCAGACATGGCACCCGAACATACTGCCCATAATTCAATGTTCCCAAACACCCTTTTTCCCATCGAGTTGGGACATGCACCATCTTCCGCTTGTCACCAGCTGGCTTTTCACCAATGAAAACTAGCGGACGTCAGCTTAACGATTGGCTTGTGCTTTCCGCCACTCAATTGGCTCCTGCTCTGCCTACTCGACCAATCAGAACGCCGGAGGTCAGCCGTGAATGCCAGTAGGCGGTTGCTGGCCTCCTTATAGTCAACCGTTAGTGCAGTCACGACATTCTGTCGCTACTGCTCTCCTTGCACGCTTCACATGGCTCTCTCACAAACACAAGTGTTTGAGGATGAAGTTCCAATGGCCCGCAGCTGCCCTCTCCTTAACGAAATTCGTCTTGCTGAGGAGATTAAAGAGCTTACAATCGAGGTTGTTGTCGCTCTTTACACTATTCGATGTTTTAGGTGAAGGACGGTGGACGGCTGCATGTTCACCGCATAATAATGGCTGCTCGCGTTCCCTCCTTGCGAGCAAAACTTGGCGGTCAACTCACAGAAGAGAATTCGGTCCTTCGGTGGCCGAGAATTCCTCTTAGGTAACATTCCCGTCATTTCGTTTACTGCTTACGCGCACCTTCTAGCGCCGCCTCTGCATTTATGGATTATGTGTACACAGGGCGGGCGGAGATTACGGAGGCCAATGCTGAGTGCATGGTGGCCCTAGCAAGAATGATGGACCTCTCCAACCTAGAGAACTGGGGGGTCCAGTTTATGACCAGCCGGTAAATATTTGCGCATTTCCTTCCCTGTCTTACCGTCTGCTCTCAAAAGCATCACTTTAGAAAATTTGGCAACAACATGGGGCTTTGCGAGCTCCGTGCATATTGGATCGCTGATGGATAATTGTATCCATATGATGCAAACGCAATTCAAGGCCATTGTTCGTAGTGACCTCTTCCCTTGTCTGCCGGCGGAGACAATTTTAACTCTGCTGCGAGATGATAACTTGCAGGTTGACTCGGAGGAGGAGGTGTTTCAGGCCATCTCTTCTTGGGTGGGTCCGGGTTCAGAGGACCTGAATGAAAGACTCAAAGTGAATGCGCCCGCAATGCTAAAAGAGGTCAGGTGGCTCCAGACATCTGTGCAATTTCGCAGTCACATAATGCAGGTTGAGGAGATTTTCAAGAGGAGTTTGGAATGCGCGTAAGTATAGGCTCTTCCAGGCCTTTTGTTGTCTGTCTGTTTTAACCCTCCCCTCTTCTTTAATCCTGTTGTTGTTTATTTTATGAAAGTCGGCTGATGGCGCTAGTTGAGCAGTGGATGTTGCTTGACGAGAAGCACAAGCCTCCCTGTCCCTTCAACACAAACAGAAGACTGGCCGTGAAGCCCGCTCCGGCGCAGACTCTCCTAGTGGTCATTAGAAGGGAGAAACAGAAGAACCGGTGGTCCGTCTTCGCCTTTGATTCAGACCTTCAAATGGTGGAACGGATGGCCGATATGGAAAATCGAGAGGACGCCAAATACATCGCTGTGGACAGTGAGTTGCCTGCCAGTTTTGCATACTTTTTAAACAAAGCTACCTAGTTTATGCCCCTTTTTGCAGAATTATAAAAGACACAGGCAGTACACGCAGTGTCTAGCTGAGTTTGTTTTTCTTTTTCTCTTTCTCTCTCTCCACTCAACAGACAGCATCTTTGTAATTGGAGGATCCCCTGACCCCTACACGGGCGTTCAAGAGTTTCTCGTGAGAGAACGGCGCTGGCGTGAGCGCGCGAACCTCGCCGTCAGACGCTACCGTGGCCACGCCACCGCAGTCGTGAGGTTTGCGGCCGCAGGCGGAGAGAAGACGCTGATTGGCGTTTTCGGTGGATGGCCCTTCCTTTCCGCCAGTGAGGTGTATGACGTTAGGGAGGACAGGTGAGAACAGACAGTAGCCATCGTGTGGTGTGGGGCGTCGTCCCATTTGTTTACTTGTTCTGCTTTTTTTGCACTGTTGTCTCTCTCTTTTTGTTTTTTGCACTCAACCCTCTGCCTTCCTTCCTTTCTCGCACGCCCACCAACCCCAACCAGCTGGCACAGGCTGCCTGACCTGCGGGAGAAGAGGTACGCTCCAGCTGCTGCCTCTGTGCCCGGCGACAGTCGCATCTTTGTTTTTGGCGGCTGGAATGCCTCCACTCGTCTTGCCTCTGTGGAGTACTGCCAGTTTGGGGCGGACTGGCGCGAGAGGACGAGGACAGCCAGCAGCGCCGACTTTTGGCAACCAGCAGCGCCCATGCGGACTGCACGCTACGAGCTGGCAGCCACTGCTCTGCGTGGAGGCATCCTCGTCGCCGGGGGAAGCGGTGACAACGAAAATTACTTGAAGGTTGTCGAGCTCTTTTCCCTGCCTGACGCCAACCACCCGCGGGGCCAGTGGACAGAGGTGGCGGGCATGCAGAAGTCGCGCGCCGGGTTCACTCTGCTCACCTCGGCCAGCGACACAGTGTTCGCCCTCGGCGGTAAGGACGCCTTTCCGTCTCCTGCCCTGCCGTGCTCTTTATCCACTTTATCCTATGGAGTTTTGTTTATCAAATTAATTTAACATCAGTTGTAAGTACTTTGGCAGTCTTTGTTTTCATTTGGACAGTCACGTTGCAGTAGTACTTTTGTCCGCCATGTTGTAAATAGCTTAAACTTGGTCTCTACTCTTTTGCATTATATTTTAAAAACAGATCTTAATAAAATCATTTTTTTACTAAATTTTTAGGCGAAAATGAAGAACCTGACAACACTGTGGAGACCCTTACTGCACCTGATGACCCCAAGTCTTGGGTCTGGTCCTTGAAGAACCCACTGGAAACTTTCAGCTGCATCCGGGGAGCTGGGATCATTCGCTTGTAAATTTCAGATGTTGCCTTCCAGTCAACAATAAATGACCTGCATTTAAATCTGCCTTTTCATTTTCATTTTAAAGTCTTGGAAGGGTATGCGGTTTCCAGCATCTGGGGGGCAGAAGGGGGAGGAAATCAACTAGGTTTTTATTCACAGTAGAGTAGGCGGGTGATTTAGTTTGTGTGATGTTTCTTATTCGTTGGTGACCCATTACTCTTGCGGTACACAGAAAAATCCAGGCAGTGCTTGGGAGAATGACTAGATCGCTCGGACGAGGAAAATTTTGACCAGGTAGTTTACACGTATGCCACCGTCAAAACCGAGAAAAGACAACAAAGGGGGACTATGTGCGTAGACGTGTACGTATGTTGTCTCTTTAGCGCGGACCCGTTGCCAAGAAATTGCCCTCCTTCGCGTCCATAGCAGGGGTTTGGTAGTTACTTAATCGCAGATAGGGACCCTGTCTGCTATTTGTCTCTGATGACGAATCCACGATAGATATCGAAATGTCGAGCGGATGAAAGTATTGTCCCACCGATCGAGTCGTCTTCTTCTCAGTTATTTAATGACTTACAGACCAGTCACTCTCGAGTCCCTTATGTTTTAGATTTTAAAACAGTTTTCTTAACCACTGTTGATCTGGTCAGATGCGTATATGAGCAAAAAGATGTGAGGGGTAACAAGAAGAATATATACCACGAAGAGGGCTTTCAGAAATTAATAATAAGCGCACATGTTGCCGTCCCTTATTCTGTTTCAGCTCACATGAAATGACCTAACTAAGCCCTAAAAGTAAGTGGAGGGAAAACGAGTTGCAGTCAGCTCACACTGTCGGGGTTTTTTGTAATAAGTTGTCAGATATTTCACAGAATACCCTCGGCATTCTGCTCTCTCAACGGAGGGCTCGTGAGCGAATGTAGTGTAGTTTGTGTGTCATCACGTCAACCGATATTTAAAATCCCAATGCATAAGTCTAACCTCCTCACACCTTGAGTTGAAGAATTTAGAAGAAGATGAACGAATGCGTCAACCTCACATTAATCCGATGGTGTTTTTATTATCCATGTGTCACCTTTACGGGAAAACATTTTACCCGAGGCAACTAAGGCTAGTTACCAATAAACCTGTTTATTTAGTGAGAAAGTCACATATCAAATAGTATCCTGTCCGCGTATGTGTAATACTATCCAGCTGAAGAGTAATTTAGAAAACTATCTTTCATAAATTGTCCTAACTCTTCAGTTGGGGACACATCAAGTCACAGTGCATTGGGGCAACAGTATCTGCCTCACTAAGCCTCGTTATTGCCTCTGCCGTATGTGCGATTTTGCCAGAGCGGATGTCGGCCCAACCACGTGAGCGCCTGCGCACGTGACAAGATAAAATCGAATCCGCTTGATGAGTAAAGCAAAATCGATTGCATTAAGTGCAGGTGGCTCTTTTTTCCAGATGGTCGAGTGCTACAAGCCAAGAAGAGTGCAAATCGATAACATTGAGGGAATTGAATTAAATGCGCCGCGGCGTGAGCAGTCGGTGCCTACATACGCATTTGCTCATCTTCTAAGTAGATTATAGGAATATGTAATAAAAATGTGAGGTTGTTTTTCGCTTCGCTTTTAATGCTTGACGATTTTTAGTGAACATCCATTGGCTACGACATCTAAGTGGTTAGACGATCCTTAGTGGCCCCGTAAACAAGAAAGTATTTTGACGTTCTTTGGGATATAAAGCTAACTCGAATCAGTGAATTTTCGAGTCTGTTTCCTCAGCTCATCTTCGGACTAAAAAGAAATGTGCAATGAACAAATACAGTTCAAACGTGAGGAAAAAATCAATAGTTATACGGTGTGAGACTTGATTGGTAGTTGTGGCCTTAGTCAGTCTGTGTTGTGCGGCCTTTGTCTTTTCCAGAGTTCTTTGAGCTGTAATGGATACCATCTAAATTTATGCGCCGGTTGACGCATGCATAGTCGGAGTGCATGGCCTCAAGAAATTCTCAGCCCTTTAGTAGGGGCAAACTCAAACGATGCGTGTTTTGTCCCATGCAAGGGTGTGTCTTGTGTCCAGGCAAAACATAGTCACATTTTCTGTTTGCGCGAGAACGAGCTGGGGAGCCAGACTCCAAAATTAACTGATTTAAGTTAGCTTTATACGCCAAAGAACATCTTATTTCTTCAAATACTGATTTCTTGGGATGCGTGTTTTTCAGTTCATACAAAAAATCATGGCCATCCCGTCCATGGCAGAGGTGCCGTTGAAGCAAATTCCAGACAAGTGTTGTAAACGTTAAGACTTATTGTTTTAGATGAGGGTAACGGTTGAGGTGAACCGTTTATCTAAGTTTTATGTTTAAGTTAATGTTAAGAAGAGAAGGACACAGCAGAACGAAACCTTCCTGGACTTATTTACAGAGCCAACTTGACTACTTGCGTGGCGCATTCTTATTCACTAGTTCCGTTTGGGGGACCATTCAAGTCATCCTTACCGATTAAACATTGTAAAAATTGACCACAGGTATAGCAATGTGTTGAACCTTACACCCCAAGCAGTCAGCATTTCTGCATTTGCGAAATAAATCTGCGTTTCCGACCAATGATGAAATAGCCGTCGTTGGGTGAGGACGGGGCGGCTGAATTATAAGTTTCCCAAAGATTGCTGTAGCAGTGCCACCTGTGGAGGTTGAAAGGACTGAAAGAAAGCTTGATAAATACTTAAAAGATAAAATAGCTGCGTCACGAGATTTCTCGCCTCTTTTGCTTAACATAATGCAGCAACCGACCGGAAGGGCTTATTCTGGTGTCCCATCTCTACGCTACCCACCAAAAAATTAGCCTTGGCTTTTTTCGTATTTTTCTTGTCGTTGTAATCTTAAAATATTTAGTAGATTTTCACGTCTTTATTTACTTCGTAAGCACTTAGTAAAATAATACTGGTGTGAATATTTTACAGACGATGCAGGTTGTCATCTCAGGTAGCAGATTAATGTTGACTGAAATATTTAGGAGAAATAAAGTGGCAGCGGTTAGTGGTAGTTATCTGGGAGGCGAAGACGTAGGCGTGTATGAGTCAACGCTCCAAACCGAACTGGTTCAGTACCATCTATTAAGAGCGTGGCCAAAAATACGAATTATACATGTGAGGTAACGTGAGGGCAATATGAGTTCTCCTCCGTATTCGAATTAGTGTCATTGACCTGGTAACAGTGAAGAATAATCCTGCTGCTCTTTTCCCTACAAGAGCGGAATTTCCCGCAAAAGCCTTCCTATTCGTTTTCTAAGAATAGATTTGTTATCTGGTACTTAAAGCTGACATTAAATGCGGTTTCGTTTCAGCACGTGATATACAATGCAATGTGATATACTGCCTTTTGCTTTGCTCATATAAAGTTAACATAGCTGCCCATATTTAAGCTCAAATAGAAGTACTCGAGAGATTTATCGTTACGCAATTTGACAAAAGGTACAAAATAGATCGAACTTGTTACTTCATAATACTAAAAGTCATCTCAGAAATTAAGCTGCAATTACCTCGCAATTATTTGTTCTCCAGGATTAGTAGTGAAAATTTGATTTCTAAGTTGTAAGTCAGAAGAAGAAAGACCTTTCACTCTGAGAGGTTCATTTTGTATCTGACGTTTCGAGTACATGTCTCATGTGCCCATACTCAGGGGAATGAAACTCTGGCTCATTTGTCGTGCCTTTATGCTGCTCTTATCTCCTTGAGTAATCTCACATATACTGATTAAGGTCATTCAACTAGAAAATTAAAACCTCTTTCTTGCCTGTCTTTCTCTAAAGGACTCGACAAGAGGACTAATAATTGTTTTCCGTTGATATAAGCAAGTAAATGCGGGACTGTTTCAATATTATTAGTCGTGGCCTTGCACAGAAACTGTGGAATATGTAAACAGTACTTACTGGGCGTCTACAACTTCCACTTGTGGCATATCTCCTTTACTTCTCGAGTTTCCGCTCGTTGCCTTCTCTACAGAAGATTCCTAAGTCTTGAAAGTTCTCTTCAGCACAGATTTCGGATTTCACAGGAATGATGCCGATGCATGTTTAGAAAACAAGCCTTCCAACGTTGTCTGTATTATTTTCTTTATAGCACCTCAAATTCTGATGACTTGAGGTAGCACTATCTGCGTGACTAAGACCCGCTTCTCCGTGCTTAGTGGAACACCTACTACACCACGTACACGCGCGATGTTTTAAAGATAACCGAAGGCTGCATGGCAATAGGAGGCGAACCTCGATGACCTTGACAGAAGGTCGCCAGCTCGCAGTGCCGTGCGATGTCAACGCCCGTGTGAGCATTAACGATGTGGATACAGTCTAGCCTTCATACATTCCAGCAAGTTTGCATTTCATTAAATCCGACAGAAATATTTTTATACATTATGGCGGGGGTGTCGGGCAGAAGATTTAAAACCACTCACAAATCGGTATCAAAGTATGTATGAAAAGGTAGAAAAAACATTGAATCACTCTAGGCAAATTTGTTACCCAAAGGAAATGCAAAACTTCTAATTTTCTACTGGAAAATATAAAAGTTTCATAATAACACTCATGTTTCTCACACTTACAAAATATCTTTAAATTAAATTTAATATGCTTGAATCTTTTTGAAAGTTGAATGGATAACCTTACTAATTTCTTCGTATCAAAATAGCTTTTCTTTAGTCAAAATATTTTAAACGTATTGGCGTTATTTATTTATAGTTAAGTGGAAATTACCCCGGAAATTCCGACAAATTTTCGACGATTTTCTGTGTTTTCAAGTTTGTTTCACAAATAGATTCTGTTCCATGTTCATATCAAAACATTGAAAACAAGCCATCGATAAAAAGCATTTACCGTACGAATGAGCTTTGGATATTCGTTCCTATAGAGATGTCCATGTGGGCCATATTTAGAAATTACACCGACCGGAAAAACACAAAAGGAACTTCCGCAACAGAATTCTTACATTGTTATTAATAAGATTAACAAAAAGACTTTTAATTATATGTTAATTTTTTGGAAAGCAGTTTATTTAGATAGTTAGCGGACGAATGTCTGTGTATGTTACCTTTTTTTATAGATAACGCCAAAATGTAAGTGAAGACGTTTGACCAGTTTTGTTTTAATTTACCCGAATATAAATCATGAAATTGGGCTGAACTTGAAGGACTTCACTTTCCCCTATATACTGCAGTATTTTTAATCGTAGTTAATAATATTCGGACTACATTCTCAGCTTGAGAGTGCAAAATTTGGCTGCAATTGCATTCGAGCAATTTGGGACTAAATATTCGGATTCTGGAAGGCATATGTTTTGAACTTTAAAAATATGAGGTTTGGTTCTGTCCTACTTATTAGTATAGGAAAGATCTTTGATATCAGGCTTCTCCCGATTCAGCCAAAATTAATGCTAATTAATCAATGAACTGAATTAAAAAGTCGTTTGAAGCTTGAATCCACTAATTGGATAAAAATTACGTGAACAAATATACTAAAATAGCGCTGAAGCCCGGCTTAGCCTTGGATTCCTTACCCATTTTTGTCCCTAATGAAAGAAAAAGGTATAACACGAGGGACGATCATAAGTGGGGTATAAATAGTAACTGTAAGAAAGTGGAAGATACAACCATCAGAGCAACGCTTCGTGGTAAACAACATTATTCGAAATCCTGTTAGGTGCCCAGATGTATAAATTCCGTTTTGAAGCACGTCGAGATATGGCAACGTAGAGTTGGCTGTGGGAAAAGCACGATTCTTCAAGGTGAAGTCTAGCCACCTTGAAGGTTTGATCTCGGGACTTGTTGATGGACATAGCGAAGCAAACCTTCACGGGAACCTGCAATCGCCGTAAATTTAAAGTTGTATCGGATGGGATGATGGGAATGCGGGGAATGAAAGTAATTTCTTATTTTGCACAATCGGTTATAATTGTGGCTTCTATCGGGTAGCCCATCAGATGCTGGCCAGGCAACCTAGTGCCATTGCATAGCCGTGGTGCGTCCAGATTTTTCATGAGCATAATCGGCGTGTCAACTTTCAGAATCAGTTGCATGGGAAGGGAAGTCAGATATTTCCAAACTGTGCAGGAATTCAATTGGGTAATTAACGCAATCTTTGGGATCTACGGTTGTATCGTAGGATTTGTGCAGTTTTTCTACACCTGGCAGAAGGTGGGTTAGCCTCTTGTTAATGGCATTAACGAATTTGGTTGCGGAGGGCCAGAATTCCACGTTCGCAGAGCCACTCAGCGTCGGATAAATTTGTTTGGAGGTTAAGGTAAACTTTTTCTCTTAGTCTTTCGGCACTGCTCACCAAATTTGCAACAAAAGCAAGGGAAATGCGTACGGTTGCATCGGTTTTGATTTTACCTTCACCAATCTTTAAAATATAAGTGGAGAACTCGCCGGACTCATGGTCAGAATTGAGGTGAACTCTCACATGGTTTATGAGTTCCAATGGCTTTACCGTAGACCATGAAAGTGAATATTTCAGGCAGTAATTTACCCGATCACCTCTGGAACCCCTTTGAATCACAGGTAGACTCTGACGAAAATCGCCTGATGAAACCATTGTGATGCCACCAAACGAAGCAGTCTTTTCTGTGATATCACGCAAAGTTCTGTCTAGCGCTTTCAGTGCGATTCTGTTTGCCATTGTGCACTCGGCCCATATTATTGCTGAGCATCGCTTCAGCGATTCAGCTGAACCACTGCCTCTGATTATTTGGCATGTTGTGGTACCATGGTCGGCTTACCTAAGAGGAAGCTTGAAGGTACTGTGAGCAGTTCTGCCACCAAGAGAAAACGTCGCTGCAATACCAGCCGATACAACAGCCAAAACAATTTTGCCGTCTTCGCGCAGTTTGGCAAGGAGCAACTTGAGGACGAAAGTTTCGCCAGTTGCACCAGGAACATCCAAAAAGAAAACGTTATCATCATTACTGCGGCCATGGACACTCTCGAGAATGGTGTTGAATGCATGCAGTTGGTCGACCAGTAACCTTGGTTTATTCAGAGCAACGTATGCCGCCAGCTCGGTAACATTGTAGCAAAGCTCACGCTGCAGTTCAATGGGGAGCTGATTTCCAACTCTCCTCTCAAGCAGAGGAAATCCGAACGTATGAATTTGCTCACCAACCAAGATGTTCTCAATGGAAATTAGGGCCATGTTGAAGATTGCGGGATTAAGTCCGATGTGAACACAAAGAACCATCCACCGTTCTGAGAGCTTCAAAAGATGTTGGACCCCGATCGTCGTGAAGAAGCATTCGTAAGGAGAAACGCTCATGTTTAGATGGATGAATAGTGTAAATCCAGCCTATTTTAAAATCGAATTTGATTCCTGAATGTCCTTCAATCACCACTCCTTTCATTTGCCGGGCCCAGGTGTGTTGTTTGCACGTGAAGTAGGAGGGTACATTAACATAAAAAAAAACGTCCGGACAAAAACATCTTGCTGGCACAATTTGAAGAAAGCCCTTACGGTCGTGTCTCTGGGATTTGAAGTTGATCTGCTAAGGATTCCTCCGTAAAGTAAATCCGTTTGCCGTTTTCAAGGTGGACGCTTAAATGTCCAAGGTCCGGAACTCGGCTGGGGATATCAAAAAACCAAAGATTCTCTAGAAAGCCTCATTGCTGCTGATGTATCGGCCCATTTCGTATTGAGTAATCTCGTCGCTGCGTGAACGGTGGTTGAGAGAACACATTGCTGCATCGGATCCTTTGTTAATGTATTTGCAGACGCAATTGATGGACTTTACGGAGTTGCAAAACTCAACGTTGATGTGGGCGTTGATTACCTGTGATAGAAGGGGACAATACGGCACCATCCAACGGTTATCAATTTCCACACGTCCGTGTCGCCTTGCATTGACAACAACTGTGAACCCACCAATCTCAGGCCGTCTTCGTCAGTACAGAGGGTAGCCGTCTGCGTCAGTCTGAGTTGCGTCAATGAACCGCTTTGGATACTTTTTGGTGCATTTCCCATCCTTCGTGCAAGGGCTACTGGGGTTCGGCTCAACACATGGACCATGCACCATCTGCGTTTTGACTGTTTCAAACAGAACAGGATCAGCCGCCAGGTCGGCCAACTCTGCACATATTAATTTGTCAAAATCAGTAGAATGTGATTTTTGCTGCAGCCAGACCAAAATGTGTGCGTGTGGCAAACCTCTATTTTGCCATTCGACAGCGTACATAAAGCACCGAAACGCACCGAAAATTTTAAAGTTAGTGATGAGTTTCATCATGGTTTTCAACTTCAGCTGAAATACCCGCGCCGACAAATCATGACGATCCTTGGTCATTTGACCGGAGAACAGTTCAGCAGCAATTTCAAACCAAGCTGGGTTGCAGGCGAATGTAATAAATAGATCTGGGCGTCAAAAACTTCTAACATAAACCAAAACATCGTGAGTATTCTCATGCATATAGCGAGGTGACCCAGTGTGGCTTGAGAGTAAGATAAGAAGTTGACCCTGACCAATATTACTCTCACCATTAAGGACATTGTCTCTTAGGTAGATGTAATTTTCCGTACGAATCTCTTTCTGAGAACGGTTTTTGGCGGTAATTTAGCCAAAAGCAAAAAACAGATTTGATAAGTAGGGTTGAGTTCAGCATACTACATAGGAATATTCTTAGAAAAGGTTGAATATGTTTTTTTGTCTGACTTTTGCATTAACTTTTTGGAGTCACATCTCTTGACGCAAGCCGCAAAACAAACCGTCACTGTAAATGCAGGTCATGGACACTTAAGTGTTCAATGGCCGGAGGCAGTGGACTTAGCCCTTGTTGCGTCGGCGGTGGAAGGAAAGTCTATAGAAGTTAAGGCTAAGACGGTTAACCCAAACACCCACAATTATTCAGACCCTGGTTCCTTAGGAGATTGGAGAGAAGACGGTGGAAAGGCGAGAGTAGACGGAACAGTGCATTGTTTACAGAGAGCGGAAGGGGAAAGTCGCCAATTGGTCTTGCAAGGCGTCCGACCATGAGGCCGGCGTCTTGCAATCGCAACGCGCGAGGCACAATTCCAAGTGAGGTTTAAGAGCCGTTAGGCCAAGAGACAGAGAGAGAGAACGGGTCAATTGGCTAGGTCAGCCTGTGATTGGTTGGACGCCGTGTGGGTGGACAGTGTGTGGGTGGATAGCATATGGTTCGACACAGTTGATGGACATCGTGTGTGACCTATGTCTCGCAGCAGTCGCAACGACCTTGAGGCCCATACAGATTGAGGTCACGAGAAGAAAGCCAGACAACGAGCAGGCAACGACCCACTACAAGTGAGTCATGTGGCCGCGGCCGCATGAGGTTAAGCGTAGAAGTAGGCAAACACTTTTTCGGTCAGCGGTTCTGTCTGAAACAGCTGATATGGAGCGTAGAATAGACAGCTCGCAAAAAGGATTCCCGTCAGCGGCGGACAGACACGCGTCCTAGCGTTTTTGCTAAATTTGCCATCGGCGAACAAACCTATGACTCTGGATGCCAGCCAATCAAAAACAGAATAGAAACCGTACAGAGGTACAAGATCTCTTTTATTAAGTATACAGATTACCAAGTCAAATTTCAGCATTACCTTTGCATGAATTATTATGCATGCTGCAGGAAATCCTAGCTTAGTGCACCCATTTTGTACGCGAAATCATGAACGGTATGATGGACGTACCTGGCGACCTACAAAACGACAAGAGACCGGGGACCGCCTATGGCAAAGGCGTCATTGCAGCAAAGTTCACATATAATTAGGTAAAATGTGCGTTTACGTTCGGGGTTTAGTTTAGGATCAGGTTCAATGTCCAGTTTACCGTTGGACCTTGAGTAATTTTGGGTTATGTTTAGGTTCAAGGTTAGGCTAAGCGTGAACCGTAGGGTTAACTTTCAGGATGGGGTTATACTTAAGATGACCACTGAATTCAAAGTTCATGTTAGGCCTAGGACACGGGAGTATGGATCCTGTATGAAGTTACGCGCAAGCCCAGTATGAGTAATTGCATAAGGCATTCTTCTTCCCGTGTTCGGCCGTGGGGCCCATATCAGTGTCCTTCCGTTACCATTCCCCATTAAATTACCAAAATACTGTTACCTCCGCATATAGTTTCTTATTCCCTCTGGACACCCGTGCTGATTACATTGTTCTTTATTGGTAATAAACAACACTTTTTAGCCGTCTACATAGTGAGTGTAATTGGATCAAAACAATCATCAGGCCAAATCCCATGTGAAAGGCAAAGGTCACCAGAAGGAGTAATTGATTGTGTACAGTGCTCCCAATTGCAGTCTCAGGCAGCCGTGCCCACTGGCGAGGCCAGAGGTGGTGTTGACTGCGTCCAGCCAGAGAGCGTGAGACAGTGGTGACAGCTGCTTAAGTAGGATTGCGGAGCGGGTTCGCGTGGTTTGTTATTGATGTGTTGCAATTGCGCGAGGAGATGTCGCCTGCAAAGGCCCCCGTGCTGCGTGGCCGCGGCTTGTCGTGTTCTAGTGGCATTTGAGAAACCGCGGCAAGCTGGGCATGCGTGTGTGTGTGCATGGAAGTGTGGAACTGGATAGCGCTCAAGTGGTCTACAGGTCAGCAAGTGGAAACAACCGAGCTCAGAGACGGATGAGGTTGGAGGTCGCTGGCATTTAGGAACGAAAAGGGGTGGGGCAGGCATTAAGGCCGTCCGCCACAGCTCCCAGACAGACATAAAACGTATTGCTTCTTATTCCTCCTGGCCACCCGTTCCGATAAGGTTATTCTTCGTCAGTAATACACAAGAGTTACTGACCGCTCTTACACGGTTCATGGTTCACCTGCAGTTTCTGTACCAACTTAGACCTTTACTCTTTGTCAACATAGGTGTCATGAGATTGACCTGTAGACGATCTGGATTTAATCATATTTTTTCAAGTTGGAACAGTTTGTCAGTTATTGAGTTTTTAATTTTGTTATTATTTCTTTTTCTTCTTACAAAGTGAATCTATTTTCTACAAATAATTTTATTTGAAAAGCCGACTAGGCAAAAGTATGTTTTTAGCAACTTTTCATCAGGCCAGAAGATTTGCAAGGATAATGATAATTGTACAACTGGACAGGGTTCATACGTGTACTTTGATTACGAGTACTCTTTTTCACGCCTCGCACATGGCGAGATCGACGTGTAGAGATCCTTATGCATACACAGGGGATGAGGGGGGGGGGAAATTGGCTTAGGTTACGTGCACTGGGGAGGGGTCAGGTACATGCAGTGATAATCATTGTCAGGTGCACTGAGCGAACGACTGTCTCTGGGGTGTGGGGCAAATGTGCGAGCACCATCTGGCGTCGGGATCGGCCACGGAATGGAAAGTGCTTATGTCAGCGTCTGTTGACAACACAACACTTGATTCGCTAACCGCATAGCAACTGCTTCCGCTGTTGCAGGCACTCGTTGGTGTAGGTCCTTGGAAAAGTTTATCGCAGGGGGTTAAATAATTCTAACCGTGCAACTGCAATCCTCAGACCATGGCTACTTAGTGCAGGAGAAGTCTGTTAAGGCCAGAGCAGTTGGAAGAGTTTATTGTGTACTAAATGGAAGGAGAGTAGAATAGAGTTGGTTGACTCGGCGAGTCTATGACGGGCAGGGAGTCAGCCACAGTCCAATTGCGGTTTTCGGCAGCAGCAGCAGCAACAGCGAGAACGGGCATTGTCTGGTTGCCTCAAGGTTATTGGCCGGAAAGACTGCATCGACCAAGGCGTGCCTGCATCTTATTCGCCAGCGGGAAGGCTAGGCTTTGAGGGACCTGATTGGCTGTTGCCAAGTGCAGGAGTACGCGTTACCGGCGGCGACCGTTTGGGCATGCTCGCCTGTGGAGTGAGTCACCACAATTTCGCTGGTGTTCCGTAGCCAATCTGAAGGGCTTCGTAAGTATTGATTCGATTATTCCTAGCGATAAGGTGTGCGAGAATGGAGCCAGATATTGACTTAATTTCACCTTGACTTAACCAGACCATGTCTTTGTTCCATAGGCCTCGTTGTCCGACCGATGTATACTGCTCCACAGGAGCATGTGAAAGAGTAAATGCACATAGGTGTGGCCTCCAACGGGAGTCAGAGTTATACCTCCCAATGGTTGGAGGCATCTGAACCTGTTCGCAGCCTACAAAGTTTTACATCATAACGTAAGTAAAGGACGAGACATGGTCAAACCGAAGTATGTAAGTGCAGACGAAGACGGCCCTGTGACGAAACCACCGGCAGACGGAGCGGGATTAATAACAACCTCTACCGTGGGGACGAATCAGAACACCAACCGTCGTTACGCCAAACCAAAATCCGCACGTAGGCCCAAACGGTGAACGAACGAACATTAATTAGCCCAATACTAACACGTGCAGCCGCAACTTTAAATTTTCTGATCGATAAAGTCACTATTCGCTTCGACAAAGGTCAGCTGGCCCAGCTGTCCAAACGATCAGCAAACCTACAAAATTATTCCGGTGAGCAAAATATGAACTCTAAGTTATGTTGTTCGGCCAATATATTCCACTCCACAGGAGTAGGTTAAGGAATAAACGCCTACGGATAGGGCCTGCAACCGTAGTCGGTTTTTTCTCCCATTCGTAGAAGGGGAGGGTTGGTGAAGGATACGCGTAAGGTAAGCCGACGGTAAAGCACTCGTGACTGATGTTCTTAGACGTAACTTTTACATTTCGCTTGTTGCGTCTTCTAGAGAAGGCAGCCTTATGAATAAATCTTTTCATTTTCTTCTTCTGCCGTTGCAACGACAGCCTTTGTGACACGCTCCTTGATATTCCGAAGAATAAATCTTTAGGGATAACCATTTTAGTGGAGTTTTTTCTGTAGCTGCAGCAATTATCCTTCCAGGATTTCAGGAGAGCAGATGCGTCGTACTCTGGATGTCAATACCCGGACTAAGATTCTTTTCAGGTAAATAGGACCAAAACTGAGAAAATTAATACATTGTCCCGCCCAAATTATCTTCCTTAATATCCAGCGTTGTTTTAAACTATCCACTTGTCTGTGAAAGAGGGTACCTAGGAAAGCGATTCCCTTGTTCGCCTCCGTTTCCGCAGTGCATTTTATTCCTGTGTGGGCCATGTTAAAATTTGAACTCTGCCATCGATATTGGTGGCCCAATTTGTCAGGCAAACTATATTATCCACGTAGCGACCATAGAAATCAAGGTTATTAATAGTGCCTTTGAGATCCGTTTCCTCAACCTTGCCCGAGAAGTCATTTACGAGGAATGGTCCAAGTGGTGAATCCGTCGCTAATCCATATACTTGTCTGCACAACTAGCCCATGCATAGTAACTATGCGCTTTGTGTACAGTACGTAAGTAGTTCCTCCGTTGTTGTACCTATATAGCATAGGACTTCAAATTCCTCTCTCACGTCAACTTAGTAGTTCGTATCGATCTAGGCTGGTATGTGTTTGCGTATTCTCTTCTCGCGACGTCACCTCGTTCAGTCAATATATCCCACTTCACAGAAGCAGGTGAAGGAATAAATGCTCATGGATATGGCCTGCAATGTCAGTTGGTTTGGCTTGAAGGTTATTTTTTTCAGTTACGGTAGACAGGAGTCGATATTTTGTCGTCTGGTTGGCGACAGACGCGAACGTCCTCGAACGGATGCTTGACACCCACTTCTTCTATCGTGAAGGGTCAATCGAGGAAAATGTAGTTCAGTCAATCTTTTCCGTTGTTAATTGTATTCTGATTGGTGACAACGAAAGTGCCGTCAACGCAGGATGCCCAACGTCTGGTTGCGTATGCATCGAAATACCGTCCTCCGAGTTTTTGTAGTAACCCCTCATCAATTAGTTCAGATTCCATTGGCGTTACTCATATGGGTTCTTTATGAAGGTGCAGAAGGCATTGAGGCAATGTTCCATAGCTTCTATGAGATCCTGATAAGTGGGCTAACTGCCCTTGTCATCGTAATTCTGACAGAGGAGGCCCGAATGATGTGGACAGCGGTGGGGGGTGGAAGGGAAGAGTGAGGTAACGTCGAATGGAACCATCCTTTTGCAACATTCCTCACAAATATTTGTACTTCTCCCAACTTTTCGCTTATAATGACTAAAGTACTAGCTTACATAGACATCTGTCCTTATACACTCTAGCCATCCATGGCAATAGAGTTGCTGCCTATCCGGCATCAACGCCAGTTACCGATCACACTCATAAGGTTCATGGTTTATGAACAGATTCTGTACTAGCTTAGATCATTTTGTAAAGCTTCTTTTCCCTGGTGAAAATTTGAAGACTGTATATACAGCAAAATTTAACGGATCCATAAATTTCGAGAGGGCTCTTCAGTTGCCACCCCTCATTGCGTAACGGGAATGAACGTTAGAGAAAATGCACAACTGAATGCATACAGAAAAAATCGATAAAAACCGGCCAGGTCACTGTACATGGCCAAGAGGCATTCGATAAAGCTGAAAGTTAAACGCTGTAGACAGCAAAAACTGGAGAAAAAACGTCTAGGCAGTAAGAAAGAAAATTTGGGGAGGGGGGATGTGTAAACAAGGAGCCAGTGTTACCAAGGTAGAGTTAGGTTAACTACATGCTCCAATTGTTTACATAGGTCGGGTTTAAACCGCCTTATGTACGCTGCCTCCAGGTAGCGTAAGGTGCGAGTTGTTCGTGCTTGAACAAGTACTCGGAAGGAGGTTTTAGGGTCCACGGAGTGGCCCGTATCTAGCACGTTTTCAGTAATTAACGAGCGAGGTGTTCGTTTTTCTTGCTTAAACAACCAGCTAGGTAAGTGTTCCTTTGCTCTGGTGGCCAATTGCCTTTCCGCTCGCCCTATGTACTTGCATCCGCAAGTGCATGTAAATTCATAAACACAGTTTGAAGTGACGTGCATCGGCAAGGCATCTTTCGCACGAGGAATCGGTAAAAGCTTTGTTAGATTGCAAATTATAAGCTCAGCGGCATAATATGTCCTGTGAATGGCATTAATGAGTCGTCTCTTGATGGCATTGAAATGTTGTCACCTTTAAATGGCAAAGATATGAAAACGGGCTTCTTCGGAACTATCTGTTCCGTCATTTTAGGCCGTAATGGTTTTTTATATTTGTCAATAAGCTGTGTTGGGTATCCGCGCTTCTGTAGAGTTACTTTGAGTTTAGTTATTTTATCTTCCAATGTATCCACAGAACAGATTTTTCTCGTTCGCTGGAAGAGAGTGCATACCAAGTTTCATTTCCATTGAATGGGCACAAAACTCAAATAATGCAAGTACTGTCCTTTCCACGTATTCTTATGGTAGACAGTTCGTGTGATGGAGCCATCTTTCTTTCTTGACATGTGAACATCAAGGAAAGAAAGCTGGTTATCCCGTTCCTGTTCCATGGTAAATTTGATCTTGGGATGCAGGCTGTTCATTATAAGCAATAATTGTTCAGCTTCTTTGATGTTGTCTACGATCGCGAAGACGTCATCTACGTATCTTCTGTACAGGGTTATCTTGTTCAACTTCGTGGATACTTTTTCTTCTAGATGCCCCACAAATACGTCAGAAAAATTTGGTCCCAGGGGACTTCCCATTGCTACTCCATCAATTTGTCGATATAGATGGCCATCAAATAGAAATTGCAAATCTTTCGTACACAATTTTTATAAATCACGTAATTCTAAATCACGTAATATTTCAGGGGATAGGCGAGTTTCGGAAGAATAGGTGCAGATGATTTCAATAGTTTCATCTAGTGGCACGTTGGTGAATAATGATTCAACTGAAGAGCCCTCTCGAAATTTATGGACCCATTAAATTTTGCTGTTTATATAGATCATTTTGCTTTCTGTCAACAGGAGTGTTTCGTCTTGCTTGAATTCTCCGCGTAAACAATTGCATGTTCAATGTATTAGTAAAAGGACTCACGAATGATGGGCTGAAAAGGGTTGAGGGTCACCAATTCGCTTCACGATAGGTTGTGGGCGATTGCATTCTCAATATATTGGTCACACAAAAATAACATAGGAGAATTCACCTTATGACGCGGATCACCAGTGTCAGATATGAAGTGTGGGATCCGCATGGTAATTTTTAGTAGGTAATGCTGAAAATAAGGTCACTAATATGAGAAAGAGAACTTCAGGGTACACAGTGTAGGATAAAGAGAAATTCGCAGTCAACAAAGAAGGACATGAAATAATTCGGCCTAATAATAGAAAATAGAACGTATCACAACGGCTATAACGTACTAAAAAAGATAAGGCATGGAAGGTCGGAGTAGTGTGAGCAATTTACTGAAGCGCAGAATGGATGGAATATGAGTAATGGTTAATTGACTCCCAGATGAGTATAGCCCAGCAACTAACGGGCCGAATGTAGAATCGCATTCCGATGGTGAGGTCACCGTGTCCGGATATCTGCAACTGTCAATGAAGTCGCCGGATCCGGGAGTATCTGACCGTAAGCAACCCCCGCAATTAGGTCCTTTGTGGACCGGTCATGGAACGTAGTTGGCCAGTCAGGACAGATAGAGAGTGAACACATGTCCGTGACCTCAACGAGAGTTTTGACACCGTCCGGTGCGCACGTGCTGGTGGATGCGAGAGCCAAACATGAGGCGTGCCCCAGCAGCGTGCGATAAGAGCATGACTTAGAATACGAGGTCGCTAGAAGGGCATTAAGGCGGCGGTTATCTATACAAAAGCGTTACTTGCCGCCCTCTTTTGGAACCAGTATAACTGGTGAGGCCTACGATGAATGCGACGGACGAATAATGCGGGTCTCCAACACCTACTCAATCATATCTTGAACCTCTTGCTGGAAGTGCGGTGGCATCTGCCGAGGTGGTTGTCACACAGCCTTAGCTGAGCCAGCATCAATAGAATGGTGAATTGCAGGGGAACGTCCGAGGGATCGTTTGTCCCAGGCGAAAACTCCAACAAAGTTCACAAGAAGGGATTTCAACTGATATCGAGTATGCTCATTGAAGTCAGGGTGAGGTGATAGATTAGTCGTAGGCAAAGCAACAGTGGCAGTGATAGCTGCGCAAACTTCCTCTTCTTGCAGGGTTGGGGTATGGAACGAAATTGAAGTAGCATTCTAGACTTAATGCAAATTACGGTTATATATATCCAATGAACCATTACACTTCAAAAAAAATCAACACCAATTAAAAGGTCCCAAGTAATAGAGGGCCTAACAAGGGCAAAGGTAGCTTAAGTAGCCCCCCTCGTATACCCCTAGTCCCAGCATTTCGTCCTACAAAAATGGTGGTTATAGGGCTTTGGGAGGTCCAAAAAAGGTAGGCAGAGAAGGAGATTTTTAAAGGGAAGTATACAGTAAAAGAACATGTCATCGAAATTTCTTCCTGCAGCCACTGGGAGTAATTTAGTCCGCGTGTAAATTGAATCTGTGCGCGGTACTTCGCGCAGCCACCAATACAAATCTAACTCCAGAACGGTGTCTTGGACGTCAGATACCTTGAAGTAGACTTCTTCCTAACCACGTTTTCTATTTTTCGGACATTTCAAGAAATATGCAATTTTATAATTGTTTTTTTGGCAATACGTTAATGCAGAATAGGAAAATCTACAGATATGAATCGACAGAACTTCTAAATACAATTTGAAAAATGCATAAAGCAGTTAATAAAGTATATTCTACTGCGTATCCTAATTGCCCACCCATAAAACCCTATACCCACCGTTTTTGTAGCACAACATGCAAGGACTTGGGGTATATGAGGGGGGTTACATAAGCCACTGTTGCCCTTACAAGAAAGCAATGCACTTTGGTACGGGTTGGTAAGAGGATTCAACTCAAAATCTGTAAATGTTGTCCGTTAGCTATCAGTGGGCTATGTGAAGGCTTTCTTGACTCAGTAAGGCGTATTTCTGAAGTAAATGAAACATCAACTTTGGTTAGGGAGATTGTAGCTCCTGTATCTACTGAAGCTCTATAAGGACTTTTATCAAGTAAAACGGAAAATCTAGAACAGTTGGCGAAGCAAACGGGCACAAAGTGAATACCCGAGTCTTGGCCAGGGAGGTTTTGAGAATTGAGTGTGAAGGCAGGCAGGCCGACTGGCCACACCACGCGAGAAACGGGCATTAGAAGGACATGGCGTAGGTGACCGAGAGGGACGGTGACTGTCAGGTCGAAGCATGTCGGGTTGGATAGCGCCGTCGAGATTTGCATGCAAAACAGCTTACTCCTAGCGCCCGCGGGAAACAAGTTTAACTACATTTTTTCACTTTACACTTACCTCTAAAAATTTCCTTCACCTCCTATCCTCTTTCCTCACCTTCAGGGCCCCTATAACCATCGCTTCCGTAGGACAGAATAATGGGACTAGGGGATATGGGATGCACTACTTATCCTTTTTTGTTAAGCCTTTAAAATAGTATTACACGCTGGAATGAGACCGTATTGGACGTCAGCTTTACGAAGTAGATACTAATTATGATCATAGAAGACTATTAGGAACTCACAAGGAAGATAACTGTTCACCGGTAGAGGTTTTATATAAGCCTGACGTTTCGCGTAGTTGTCACTTCTACCTATCTTCAGAGAATAAATACTCAGACCCGTGGTCCTCGTCTTTATGCCCCTCCTTCTTCCGTATCCGTTTTCTGCCAATAATCGCTGAGTCACTGTGTGTGCCTCTGGCCTTTTCGTTCACCATGTCGGTTACTGTGACGCGTGTGTTGGTGTTGCCTTCATGCGCGTTCGGTGTGTTGGTTCCTGTCACGCTCCGACTTGTTTGCGGCATACACACGTTATCTGCGGCATTGGTTGACGGCCCGGGATGTTCTATGCCATATCTGTTCCCGGATAAGAAAGTTCATAGGGGACCGGTAAATGTATGTGACGGTGGACTGAACAGTCACTCGATATCCAGACATGTATAAGCTGCCTTGATGTGCGAGCGTCACCTCGGCCATTAATTTTAATCGCTTGAGAAATTTAAAGGTGTATTTATGCAGCTTCTAAATAGTGCAGGTTTCGGTTTGTTCGGGCTCGAACAAGTACTCGAAACGCTGTTTTAACGTCGACAGAATAACCGCTGTCTAATAGATGCTTGGTAATGGAGGACCCTGGTATTTTGTCTTCTTGGTTCAAAAGCCGATTGGGCAAGTGCTCAGCGGCCCTGGCTGCGAGTTGCCTTTGCGTGCGCCCAATGTATTTGCATCCGCAATTACATGTGAATTCGTAAACACAATTGGAGGTGGCGTGCAATGGCAGAGCATCCTTTGTCCGTTTTAATGGAATACTTTTGGTAGAACTAATAAAGACTAATTTTGCTGCGTTGTACGTCCTTTCTATCATACAGCGTAATCGTCGCTTGATTGTGTTGGAAATGTCGTCACCTTTGATTGGTAAGGATATAATGACGGGCTTTTTTGGAACTGACTGGTCCACAAATTTTGGCCGTTGGGGATTGCTATACTTTTGAATAAAGCGTGCCGGGTAGCCACAGTTGAGTAGGGCTGAGTTATACGAGAAAGCTCTTCTGGTAGAGTCCCACTAGAGCATATGTTCCTTGCTCGGTGAAAGAGGTTAGGTACCAGATTACGCTTCCACTGAATTGGCACAAAGCTCATGAAGTGTAGATATTGCCCTTTCCAGGTCTTTTTGTGGACAACCGAGCGCCCTATGGAACCATCCTCCTTTTTAAACATGAGGACGTCTCGGAAGGGGAGCTTGTTATGCTGCTCAGTTTCCATTGTTAATTTAATTTTAGGATGTAAAGTGTTCATAAATTTGAGGAGGTCATCGGCCCTGCTCATTGTCATCAACAATTGTGAATATTTCATCCACATATCTTCTGTATAAGATTGTCTTGTTAATTCTTGAAGACGTCGAGGAAAATTGCTTCCAACCACAATTGTTGATTCCAATGAAGAGGCCGATGACCTCCTCAACTTTATGAGGGGAGGCTAGTCTCAGCACCCGGGTGCTTTCGACAGCAAACAAAAAGGTCAAGACGGACAGCACTATTGGACGAAGGAAAAAAGGCTTTCATATGAGGGAAACAATCATTTGTAGGTGGTACAGGATTTCCGCTGGAGAAATGACGTGAAGAATGTCAATCTTTTTTAGCAGGAAATAACAAGAGGTCGCATGATATTGACCTGTAGACGGTCTCTAGTAAGTGAGTTTTGTCAAGTCGTTATTTCATTTCAATTATTGAATCCTTGCTATTGTTATTGTTTTTATATATGCTTACATATTGAAAATATTTTCGATCGAGAATCATGTTTTTGGACTTTCTCATCTTTCTTCTGTTCATGGACACATAGTGTAGTAATATTGGCGTTAACAACTTACCGCTGAGGCATGGGTTCATTTGAGGTAGCAGATTAGTGTTAGTTGAGGTATATTTGGAGGAGTCAAAGTGGCTGGGATTATTTATAATTGTGGGGAAGTATAAAGGTGGCCAGATAGAAGTCAGCTTTACCAGGCGAACCGCTCCAGTTAAGGTCGCAGTAGGAAGATGCAAAAAATGGGTTTTAAATGAATGAATAGTTGCTGATAATGTAGATGTGCCAAACGTGATCTGATCTATCCTGATAGAGGTAGCCTTAGCAGTTAAGTAGCAGTAAAATTGTACAATGGTTTTCCTTTTCGTAAAACGCCTGCCAAACCCGGTCTTATTTGTATTTCAACTACACTCCGCTGGTACTAGCCAGTTAATGTGCGGGTTGTCAGTATTGCGAGGAATAGTTAATGGAGACCATAAAGACCCTATCCACTGTGCGTGCAAAACGTATTGCTCACCTTGGCCGACCACGGATCAGAAACGGTAAGCTAAGATTTTACTACTCCAATGCTCGAATCTTTCTTCACCTACGCAAATGTCATGTTTAGTAAAACATGTTTTATATTCCTAAAATAGATAGCTTAAGTCTGCAACGCTTGTCCTATGCATAAACGCACAACGATTTTCAACAACTACGTGGCATCTTGGTATCTTATCTTGAAAGGCACTTTGCTATTGGACTGGGCCTACAGGCCGCAGGCTCGAGCTG
>JAYGXS010000176.1:0-43846 GCA_036362985.1 Ligula intestinalis
CTCCATTTTTAGGCAGTCATAAAGTCCACGGCCTGATTGACGTTATTGGCACATCCATCCCTGCCTAAGCTAGTTATACGTTTGGAATTTTCTTCTTCTCTTAGGGCAAATGGATGAAGAGCGCAGGTTACTCCTCGACTCACTTGACGTCATGCTTTCGGAACTGCTGCACTACGTTCGGGCTGAGCTGTCGATATTCGAAAAAGAAAATCAACCAGGGGACACACCAATCCCTGTTCCTCTCAGTACGCCACTGCGCAGTCCGCATGTGATCCCATCTCCTTCACCTTCTTCTGCCTGTCACATGGTTCTGAGGAGCCGGAGTAACGAGTTTTCCTCACGAACTCCCTGCACTTCAACGCAAGTGTCGGCCTGTAGTTGTTCAGCCTGCCGGCAGTCTTTCTATTCTTCGTCAACTCGTTGCAATTCATTCACCAAAACTTGCAGTTGCTGTGTTGCAGCACATGCCGCGGAAAAGTAAGTGTGCCACTCCAAGGCCTCTGTTTGAACTACGTTTTCACATTGTCCGGTTTAGTAGTAATAGCCAGCAGATTACAGTCCTTGTTCGTTGGCTATATTTTCCTCCAATTAGGATCAAGCTTATTGCCTGTGAATTGCATGTTTTTGTCTTCGGTGTTTTATCACATCATTGTTCGAATGTCATTTAGAAAAAGTCACGAGCCTCCACCGCTTGTGTCATCTCTTCCCAATGGAAAACTGTCTGAATTTTACGACTTGGATCCTCTAATAACTTCTCTATTCACAGTCGTATTCTAGCTGCGGGCGGCGTACCATCCTGTAAGTCACCGTATCTGCACACAATTAACAATTTTAGACTTCAATTCCAGACTATCTAGTAGACTAAAAGTTGCCGCTCGTCAACTGAAATTTTCCTGCAACCTGATGCTGTAGATTGTTGGCTTTACCGGAAATTTGGGAACCGTGTAAAGCTAGTTAGGTCATGAGCAACTTCCATTAGTTTGCTTCAGGGGTTCGAGCTTGCTGTTCTCTCTGCTGGATTGTTGCGTGGCCAGTCTTCGCGCACTCATAAGCCTTCGTATCTTCATGCTAGGCGTTAGGAAACTGATCCAATTTGATTGGACGACTGGGCGGCAGGACTTGGTTCCCCCGCATACTGCGCTAAAGCCGCCTGTCGTGATCCACTGTACTCATTCATACTCTCGCAGCATTTAAAGTCAGAGACAGATCTCAAAAAAATCAGAACTTGAATACTTAATTAGTGTGCAGATTTTCACTGTTTTTACAATTTTAGCTATCTTTTATACAAAGCAAAGACAAACACATGCTTTCTTGTAGTCATTTGATAGCATTTTTTGGAGGGTCTGCCAACTGACGGGAAAACTTGGGCCCCATATGTAGCTGCTCCTTCTGTACGCGTGTGTCTGTGTGTGCGTATGGGAGGAGAGAGAAGACTGAGAGTCAGGATGCAATGGCTCCCTCTTAATGTTGCCTTTATGGCGCTCCCGCGCAGTCGGGAGCATACCTAGCGAGATGGCTGATGCAAGTGTGCGCGTGCTGAGTGTTTGTCGCGCCAGCCATCTACACCCTCCCTCATCCCCGGTCTTATTGAGTGAGTAGGTAGATTCTGCGCGAGTCTGCCTAAACTCCTGTTTTTTCTCGTGCCAGTTCTGTGCGTTGCTCCTGCTTGCTGTGGCTTCGTGTTGCTTGCCCAGCTCGCCTCAGTGTCTGTTGCGACTTGCTTCAGCGTTTGCTGCGGCTTGTTGGAGCACGTAGTGTCCATCGTCGAAATCGACGGGGGAACTGTCGTGATAGCAATTTACGTCTTATGTCAAATTTTATGTCCACAGGAAAGGTATGTTTAGGTTTTGCAAACGTTTTAGCTCGATCTGCTGTGGCATCTGCATTGAAGATTTTCAATCGACAAGGGTTACTGTTAATCGAACAGATACGATGCAATCTAAATAGTCATCATACACAATTTTACAACTAGAGCCTTTTAAAGCCAAACAGTTGACTCTCCTTGGGTAAAAAATGAAAATGTGATTTACTATCAAATAAATACAAGAGTCATCACTTTTTTGTAAAAAAATATGTCGATGCATTTTAAAGTTGCGAAAACCCCCATCAGAGAGAGAGAGATTCGGAAGAGCTATTGGCGAGCATATGTATGCTTTCGATAAATTTTCGTCGAGCCGTTACATTTATATAGGAACGGAGTCAAGTATAAACTTGTGATCAGTTATGTTCGTCACTTCATGCACATGCGTCATGGAAATACGGGGGTGGGTTGGGATTAGGCTCAATAAGAGGCAGCTAGTTATGCTAGTTTCCTTTGTGCACACCAGACTCCTGAAACCAATATAACCTGCTCTACAGGAGCAAGTAAGTGAGTAAATACGCATGGAGGGGGATGTGAACTGGCAACCTATCCTTATCTTCCCCGTGCCAGACCAGTTTGATGGAGAATAGTATCCAAACTGTCGCTGATGGGCAGTTTAATGATACGGCTTGGCGAAGACGTCTTTTTAAAAGTTCACTTGTCGCATCCCTTTTGAAGGGAACTTTGAGTAATACCGCTTTCTTTTCCACAGTAAGTGGGGGTAGGGTTTATTTGTCTCACAACCATATTCGTTTTGATGACTCTCGGGGTACTCATTATCGTGAAGCAGGTTCTAGATTTTCTTATGCTCCTCCTCAATGCTGTCTGCCGCGCTAAATATCAGACTAGATTGCGGCTCTGTTGCTCGGCTCCGCACTTGGCATGGCCAACGGGCACTTTACTGCATGGGTTTTACGCCTCTCTCCCCTGAACCGACTTCAACAAACCCTCTCTGTCGCGTAACTAATTCTCTTATCGGCCTTAATCGCACCCCCCGTATTCCCATGACTCATTTGCATGAAATGACGAACATAATTGACCGCATGTTTACCTTTGGCCTCTTTCCCATGCAAACATCATGGTTCGACGAGAATTTATCGCAGGCTTACGTAGGCTGGCCAGTTGCTCTTCTGAGTATTTGCAGTTGTAAGAGCATCGACTGAATTTTTCGAGAAGGCATAAAAGACGTTATTTCGAAAGCCAGCATCTTGCTGTGTCCCAAGTGTCTCCAGGATAATAAATATTACAGTTCCACTTAATTATTTATTCTTATCAAAAACCAACCTTTTAATTTTGGTTGAAATTGCAAAACAAAACTTAAGAATGTAAATACTTTATTTGTATTCATTTTCCTCATTTATTTTCGATACCCCTCTTCCTTAAAATGTACTTTAGAGACAGCGTGTACAAAAGTGTTCTTTCTTGTATTTATTTGGTAGTAACAACGTCTTCTTCAAATTAGGTATCCGAAAGAGATTTTAACTTGTGAAAAAATTGTAAACCTGACATGCTTTTTTCACTTTAATATCGGGGTTCAAATGAACAAACGGAAAGAAAACTGATATTTCCATATCATGTTAAGGTGTCTTAGCAAGTTCAGAAACATTTGCAGCGGGTGTGCTTTAAGTTAATAAATAGACAGAGAGAATGGCAATTTCATTTCACAATAAGCAACATTTTTGAAACCGTACACTACTCTTTTATCAACCATAAACGATTAGGAATGCATAAGGTGCTAACAAACAAGCGCTAGTAAGTATATTTTAATGATTTCTTTTCTGCAAAACTTGTTTGAATCTATAAAGGCATACACTGTCATTTAGAAGAACGCATCCTATTAAGGTAGTCGTTTTTATAAAGTATCAAATAGGCAGGCGACTAGAAGGAAGAGCATTTGATAGTCAGCATCCTAGCGTGATCGAAATGGCTGGCAAACTTTTAAAATTGCATGAGATCGGCCACTGTATATATGCTGCTCATACAGAGAATATGCGATTGCTGGAACAAGGAGTTTATTGGCCTGACGTTTCGCATACTTTAGCTCAACAGTTGTGTCATCTTGTCTGCAGCGCTGTAAGCAATTGCCTGATTTACCATTCCAGTGCCTCCTCCCGTTCGGCAACCATAACGGCCCGACAGCAGTGTTCCTGTTTGTCCTCCCGCCTTTCC
This sequence comes from Ligula intestinalis, assembly GCA_036362985.1. Taxonomy (NCBI): domain Eukaryota; kingdom Metazoa; phylum Platyhelminthes; class Cestoda; order Diphyllobothriidea; family Diphyllobothriidae; genus Ligula; species Ligula intestinalis. The sequence goes on from JAYGXS010000176.1 coordinate 4,031, forward strand.
TTGGCTTCTACTCGGAAGCCAGACCGAGTTGCCGCCGCCAAGGGTGATTCCTCCTCCGGTGTTGGCAGTTTCTGTCACCGTCATTATCATCATCGGCACTCCTCCTATCATCAGTCTGCATCAATGCAGTCCTCTTCTTGCAGTTGCCCGTACGCTGCATCGCCCAGCTATGACTGATTTCTCCCCCACTTCTCATCTACCTCATCTTTAAGGCCTTTTTGCTAGTAAATGCATGCATTTGTACGGCTTTTCTTGTCACCAGTGAGTCCCTCGCCATGATGTCTTATCAAAAGATCGTTTTTGCGAATGAGTCGTTTTAGGCACAAATCATTTGCATAGAAGGCCGCTTGGAATATGAGCGAGGGCTTTATAATTGAAACTAGTTAAGGAAGGTTCACTAATCGCCTTAACGGAACTCACTCGGCCTTGGGGCTGCTCATTTCCGAGACCCGCCAACAGCTGCACTGCAGCGGCTAGTAGTCTAAGCAGATAGCGAGTCCGTGTCTCAACATTTAGAGCGGTAGACTTCTGAACAGAAGGGTCGTGGGTTTGAGCTTCGGGTGGTGCACCACTTAGGATTGGGTATGACTAGCTAATGACCCAGAAATGGTCATTCCAATCTAAGAATGACCCATCATGCCCAATCGACCATGGACGAAGGTAACCTCTAGTTTTACTACCTGTCTGTGACAAGGATTTGTTTGAGCCTACCGTTCGCTAGTGGCTTCAGATAGTCAATTAGGCGTCTTTGCATACCTCATCTCTAGTATGTGTGAACCCATTCTTTGGGACTGCAATTCCTTTTGCGCAGCAGGTAAGAATGATGCTCCCGTTCACTCTGAACTTGATGGTTTATATAAATCTAAATTAGCAACGAGTTGCCTTGTGCCTGATGCTTTGGAAACTTGTCTGTGGTTTTTTCTACAACCAGTAACTATCGTCCTGGGACCCTTGATGTCTTCATGTGAGTCCAGATACGGGAAGAAACCCCGGACATTACCTGAGTCCTGTAGGCACGTATAGGCTATTCGGTACTAAACAACTGAAAGTCAGTATATCGCAGGTATTGTCAGGTGTGGCGTGCTTGCCAAATTGGGCGTTTCAAAACATGTTACTTACTTTAAGTTAGTAGCAATTATGTTTGTACTGAAAGCAGGAAATCAACGTGACTCTTGTCAGGGTTTTCAGGTAACACCTGTGTTGGGAGTGCGATAAAGCGTATTTACGTAGGAAGAACACATTAATTATGATTCAGAAAAAGCAATTCCTGTTACCTTCTGGTCGAAATTAGCTGAAATCAAGCTGCGTTTAAAAATTGGGGTTAGAATTACCACAGTATAATACGGGAAAATTAACGGTTAGTTGACAATTCTTTAGTAACCAAATCATACTTTCAATATTGAGGCTTAGTCGGTGCTGAGTCATCTTTCAGATATAGTCACTTAATTATTTCATTTAGAAAACGGGTAAGGATTACCTAGGTATTATGCCACCTCGATAAAGGTGAGACAACGGCTATGGAAGTGTTCTTTGGACTAAAATAAAATCTTCACTAGCATGTAAAATGAAGGAAGGGGACATCTCATCTGATTCTAAAAGTCGCCTAGGGTCATAATCATAGGTTGTATAGGTTGTTAGGAATTTGTCGTCAATGCGTTTTCATCAACACGAACTAACTGGATATTTAGGCTGGCGTATCGCTCTGGTTCCTAATAGTCTAGCTGAGTACATACTGGACGATGCCAATGCTCTTATCGAGTCGGCAGATAGAAAAACACTGCGTAAAATGCGTTGGGGTGTGAAGAATTTTGGAAATTGATGTTTTTCTTTGGGCGGTAAATATGACACAAGTAGGTGAAATGTGTTCCGGTCACGAGAATTTCGGATGTAGCATGTAATTTGATTTGGTTTGTGCTATATTAACATGCTAATTACTTTGTGTTAGTAGTATTTATATTTGTGTTGAAGAGTCTGGTTACTGACAATGTGATAGCCATCATGTTCAAGCAAGGTTCCGGATACACGACGAGCAAATGCCATCTAGTTGTTCAAATGTGAATGTGTGGTTTTACCATAAAGGTCATAGCTTTAAACTCTAGGTGTGGACCGGAAGTAAAATTTTGGCCCTGGCAACTGGAATTCAAGTTTATTCAACAATTCCAAAAGAACTGACAAGATCTCGTTCGAAAGCAAAATAATGTATCAGAAAAAGGACGTTGGGAACTGTGTAGAGCCTATTGATAACTCAAGTCTTTCGCAGTTCGGACATTTAGGCACAGAAAATCAGAGGAGCAATTTTCTTGGGTTTAAGATCTATACTGGAAGCATTTTGCAAGGTATTTACGTGCAGAATGCATGCTACCTTGGGTTGACTTACCGCAAAAATGTGCCTTGCCTGCAAATGATGACCACAGTCAATCTAACTTTGTGATAATCGTTTCGGGGCTAGACTTACAAAGACTGAACTCTAGGGGGAGAAAAAATTGCAATTTAAGTATAATCTGATAATTGTAAGCAGGAACGCGTGTACGCAGGTGCGCCTGGATTTTCAACCGTCTTGTGGAGGGTGCAGCCGCAATATATAATTCATAGTACGACGCTCACTGACCTGGTTAGGAAACAGCCATCAGCCAGTCATTCCCAATCCCAGGTGTGACGACATCGAGATTCTAACCCGCGACTCTTTGGTCATGGAGTGCAATACTCTACCGTTGCACCGCGAGTCCGCTGTTATTTTGGGTCAAGGTGTCAGGTGAAAGAAAGTCTCTGATGAAGTTATTCGGTTAACCGAATAGTAGGGTGCTCGCCAATCATGCTCGTGCCTGGAAGCTCGTTCTAGAGTTCTCCTAGGCACTCATATAGAGATTTTTGTGGAACTCACAAAGACAAGAGAGACCGGAGAAGCCATTTCTGACTTATTAAACGTAATCAACCAGTCATACCCAGTCCCAGGTGAACACGCCACCCTTCGTTCATTGAGGCCCGACGATTGCACCGTGAGATCTTTGCTTTTGTCGGTTTCGATCGCGTAGATGATAAAAGTAAGCTACTCACTGATCCGAGTGTGCTCATAGCGATGCAAACTAGTGCAGAATCCACTCCCGTCTCCTAGGTGTGGATCGCTCAAGATTCGAACCCACAACCATTGAGTCATTGAGTAAAATACCCTGCCATCGCACTGTGGGCCCATTTTTTGTGTAGGTTGCGATCGGGAAGAAGAAGATGATGATAGTAGGGTGCTCACCGATCTGTTTGTGTCCATAACGATGCAAACTAGCGTAGAATTTATCCCAATCCTGCCTCCCATACCAACCATGTGTCAAGATCAGGACAACCGTGCAAAAACGACACTTTTGCAACGATTGGTGGAACCAAATTGCTAGTCTGCGTTCAGCTTGATTTAACAACTTACTGGAGCTCGCACAAGTGTGCGAGTGTCATCATGGTTATGCTGTAACGGTAGCCCAGACCGAGATATCACCGCTCAATAACGCCTTGTGTGAGTTCCCAAGGGGAAAACATGGCAAGAATTGTTCAGCAGCAGAATTCTTTGAGGGAAAAAGGTACAACAAATTTAGGGTAACGAACGTGTGTCAGATAGGTCCAGGAACAAATCAGCTTCTCTTCTATATTAGTCACTGATGCGATTGGCTGGGACTCAGAGGCTGACACCCAACTTGAATGTTTAATTATCGATTGATTGACGGCACGTGTACGTTCGCCCGTGCAGACCGATCGATAGCCTGCTTTCAGCGCGCTATTGCTTGCAAGCTAACTGCTTGCTAAAGCTGTTCGTTAGGCCGTCCTAACAGGTCACACTTAGTATGAGTAGTATTTGCAGCCAACCACTCACTCCTGAGTAGGAACGAGTAATGCCGACCTTCTGGTATAGGATGGTGACTGGAGTTAGAAAACAGCATATTGATTTGGAGCACGAGCATGGTGCAAACCAGTGAAATGTAGTGCAATCACAGTATGGGAATAGATAATGGCTCAGTGTGTGACGTATTTATGCCGCATAGGCATGCTAATAACTGTTTGTTAGTAGAACCTATTATTATACTTTTGGAGTAGCATGAATCAATCCAGCTGTCTCTGTGGGCGCGTGTGCAGTAGCCGACAAATTGAGACCGACTGTTAGTTCTTCATTCGGTCACTCCAGACGACAATTCGACCGTCCATTTCGACTATGTTTACCAGGTGCTTTGCGCATGAGTAAGTTTTAAGTGATAGTAGACTTGTGCTCATCTACCGAACTCGCTCTCTTCCCCCACCCACCTATGCTCAGTGTCAAGACAGAGTTGCAAAAAGACCGGAGACGTGATCGGGTACAGCTGGTTGGCGCGGCCGAAGCCACCCCTCTTATTGACGAACCTATTGACGAACACGTTACTTTTACTTTCATTACACAGCTACTTAAATTTTCCCAGTAGCATGATTATATTGCAACGTGTGTTGCTTCCGGACCATTGGACTGTCATTACCCCCGCTGTCAACCGCATGTCTTACGGCACAATGGGTGCAGGGAGATTGATTTGCGTGTACGATGGGTTAGAATGACAGCACACTTTCACAGTATTTGCCGCACCGCTCCTCACCCGTCTTAACTCAGTGGTAAGAAAAAATCTGTAACTCGGCCGACTCCAGCCCTGTTTTTGGTACCTGTTCGTGAACTCTCTCTCTCCTATACGGAGCTTGTTTGTTTCGGAAGGCCAATGAATTCATGTGCGCCCATTACTGCTTGAATTCATACTCAATATGTTTTTTTTAACCATGATAATTATTTCGCATCAAGTCTGTCTGACGCCTGCTCTGCCATCTAGGCATCAAGGGACGCCACTAATTTGGAAGAAAATTGCAATAATACTTTTAAGCTCACCATGTGGTCACTCTTCCGGTCGCATATACAATCTACACCGGACTACACGTTATTTTTTTTTCAGTAAATTTATGGCTACCAGTTCAGCATTCTTGTTCAGTGCGCAGCGCCTCAGGGTCATGCAGCTTTGCAGCAAATGGTTTCCAACTCGCTGACCTGCAGACACTTGACTGACTCCTCGACCACCGATTTAGAGGAAGTCCGCCGTGAGCTCCAAAACACGTTGGAGCAGGGACGGCGACTTGGACTGGATTTAAGTGAGATGAGACTTGTGATGCATCTTCCTCACTCTGTCTTCTCATTTCCCCACGTATGTCCGGTGTCAAGGCAAAGTCAGGAAGACCGGAGATTGTAAAGGGGGCGCAGGTCCACGCACTGCGGGTGATCACAACCAGAAAACCACAGAAATGTTGAGCAGGGGCGGCTCGGATCCTAGCTGAGTGGGACAGCCATAAAGGCCATATTAAGAAGGAACCACTGCAATCTGACTCTCAGTACGCCAGTTAGTCAGTCACACAACAGAAACAAGCACACTGGACTGGGCGGGCCTTCCGAGTTATCCCGTCACCTGGTGGCAACTTTCCAAGCCACGGCTTTCGATGCACCGTGATAGCTTCAAGCACGTCAGATTGATTAGAGTGAGAAAATAAATGCGTTGAGCCGTCGACCTCATTCTCTCCTCCAACCGTCAGCATCAAGCCACCGTCCGAGCCGGTCAGTTGTCTGTTGTGGGATGGACGCAGTGACTGACAGGGCCGGTGAACCCGTCTGCGCGTGCCACGGCACAACCTGGTCCACTTGGCACACCCATTAGGATCTACACACTAGGAGATTAGAAGGAGCCGTCCATAAACACACGCACACATAGTACTGACTGCGAGAACCGAGTTTTTCCCCTCTATGTTGTCAAACTTCCAAACCACAACTTTTTGCGCGTTGGGATGGATCCATTCGCGTCAGATTAATTTTATTGAATGATGTGCTGGTTTAGCATGGTGATGGTTGCTCGGAGTTGGCTTCGGCTTCCCGGGTGCCAGTTGACTCGCCGAGTCTGTCAACCGCAGCGACTAGCGGAATTAGACGGGCTCGCTATGCGAACTTTGTATAACTGCCTACTTATTTCTTAGGAGTAAGCATGTTTTTCTCATCACAAAGTTGCGGCACAATCCACCACATTGCACTCTAAATAGGATCACATGTTTGCTGACGGAAATAACCGTGATTTTGCAGGGCGTCATGCGTAGTGGTTTGGAGTAGCCTCACATGCAGTCAAGCTGGACTCAAAGTCGGAGGCACGAGTTCAACTTTGCCGCAGTTGAAATTATGGGTCGAGGCGATGATCACACATCAAGGCAGATTAAAGAAACCTGGCTGTGGACCGACTGCTGGGTTAACTGCCACATACATTTGCCTGTCCCCTATCTTGTACTAGGAACCTCCTTATCAATGGGTAGCGAGTCACGTCTTCTTCAAAGCTAAAGGCTATCTTTCGGTTTTAAAACAGCGTCTAATTATGGGTTTTCTAAGACAGTAAAATATTAATTCAGATCATATTGTATGTGTTTGATTGCAGATGCCCCTCATCTGTATACTTAACAAAAGTCTTGCCTGTATCTGTGTAGACCTCTATTATCATTGGTGGATGGCAGCTGTTTTTAAGTCAATCACGGAGTGTGGGCACACACGCACGCAAGCTGGGCATGCGCTCCCGTCCGTATACTAGTCGCGCGCGCCGCCCGCCTTTTGCGCGCCAGTCTGTACGTCGATCACACAGGGAAACAGTGCCGGTGTCACTGTGCCTGTGTTTGTCCCCTTTATCATTTATGGTAGGCAGCTGTTTCAGACTCGCGATTGGCACCCGACGTGACAGCCGGATGTGAATATGCCACGGTCGCCTCACCTTCGTCTCCATAATCTTCTCATTCTCACATACGGTTTGCCTAAGTAATGGGACAACAACATGTAAGGAAGCCCAAGGCGAAGCCGGGCTTCCACGCTAGTGAAGTAATAAAAGTCATTTTATGGTATAATGTAGTTGACATAGAGGGAAAAATGCTAGTCTTTACGCGGAATGCATACAAACAGTTGAATAAAAACCCTATACGCAAAGGCAAAGGGGAACTTGACTCAAACTTATTCGAGAATTGGAAAACTTTTTAAAAACGAAATATAGCTTTTCTCTGAAGACAAAATTAAAAGAAGACATGATCTGCTATTAAATTAACGCAAGACGTAAAAATATGGCTTGCCTTTTCGATAGGATATAGGGTACGGTCGATATTTCATGCAAAATACCGAAAGTTGCGAAAGATTACTAATCCTAGGCAAAAGGGCGTTGAGTAAGCTTGTAATACTGATTATCGTGCAGCCTAATCTCAGTTCATTTCAGTCACGTCAGGATGCCGGCTTTCTAAGGAGCTTCCCACTGAACGCTTCCAAAATGCATGTTTTTCAATGGATACTTAAGTTGTATGCCTTTTACTCATTTATTTTTACTGTCCATATGAATTTAAATATGGTTTATGGTAAACAGTTACGGAATTGTAGGGAGACTGTATTGCTGGCAAAGACAAGGGCAGTCATTGATTTTTACTGCCGGCAATACAATCTGTCTATACTACCAGCTGCTACGGCTGTCAGGGCCTCTGTTGAGACTCAGGGCAGATCGAAACAAATGAGCCCCGTAAGCGGTCAGGTGAATATTTATCAACGAGTATTCATGGAATTATTCTTTCTTATACTCGTTTGGTAGAAAATTACGCTTCCTTCAAGTGTTATACTTAAAGGAGGTGCAAACAACGGTTTTATAACGTTTGTAATTATGAGATTTTCTCAAGACTTAAATGATCGTTTATAAGACATTTTATCCATCACTTTATCAATGTTGCTTATAATGTTTACAGCATGATTCACATCTATTGCGAACATTTAAGGGAACTGTAATAGCCCAGTATTTCGAAACCAACTGCAGGGTGCCCCACGAAAAAACCCTAAATTTATGATGATGTTTATACTGTTATAAAAATAAAAATTATTGATTACAATTATAACTAACAACTTTATTGTGTAATTAACAAACTGTTACCTAAAAACAAGTTACAGATACCGCTCAAAATGCTGTCCATTAACTGCAAAACAGCGACGTAAGCGATCCATCCAGCTCTGAGCTGCTCGACGAATGACATCAAGAGGGATGTTGTTCCATGTGTCCATCAGCACATGTTTTATTGACTCAATATCAGTGATTCCTATTCGTCGTCTCTGAACCTCCTGTAAGAGTACACTCCAAATGCAAAAGTCCATTACATTCAGGTCAGGGCTCGTGGATGGCCATTGCTGGGGTGTGATGAAATCTGGAGTGTTAACTCGGAGCCAGGCGACAGTGTCATTGGCAGTGTGTGGCTTTGCACCATCTTGCTGCCACGTCCAGGGTTCTTCCTGCATTTTAAATTGGATTTTGCAATTGTTCTGTGCACATACCCTTTTGACAATCCCAGTTCTTTACAAATTTCACGTTGACTTGAATGTCTTCTGTGATGATCTGGTGGAGTTACGGCAAGTTCCAAGACTGCTCGCCTTGTTGGGGAATCGTGCCTGCAAGAAGTGCCACTACCAGGCTTACGCACCTTTGCTACAGGTGATCCACCTTGCTTGAATGCAGCCGCGACACCTCTAAACTGGTCAGTTGTAATGGCACCAAAAAATTTAGGCAAAATGTTCCGACATTTCTGCAACCCCCATGTTGGATGTTCTTTCCGGAATAGGACGATGACCTCGCGCTGGAAATTGCTTAGCTGTGGCATGGGTCTACACGTCTTTCCAGAATATTCCTGGCATATGGTGCGCAGGTGGGCATTTTAGAACCTTCTCCTCTGCGACCACCACCCACGTTGTGTGGGTGCTTCTCACCACTGAGCGGAACATGGCGTGGGCGACATGAATGCGGGTGCGAACCAACGGGGGCGGCTTCACTTCGGATGTGGCCCAGGTGTTCTGTTTTCTCCGCCATCGATCGTGACGGCATGGGCGGTCCAGCCGCCGTAACAATCACAAACTTAGGAGTTTTTTGTGGGGCACCCTGTAGTAGGCAGAAGCGAGGGCAAAGCCGGTTCTGATCGTAAGAGTATTCAGGATAACACAAAGACAGCGAAATCCTCAGCTCCTCCAATGCAGTCTATTTATTAGGCTCTGGCCTTCTAGAATACTCCTGGCCCAGTAGTATGCGACTTCTGTTCTGGCATGCCGCTGATCGATAGTTTGCCACGCTGTGTGAGTGGTCGTTGGCGTTCGCTGTTTGTTTGTCCGCATGACTCCAGGCCGTGGGCTCTGAGTGCATGGCCGCTCGCGTCCCTATAACAGGAACGATGTGACCCCTTCCAAAAATGTAGAGAAAAAGGTACTTATCCTCAGACAGGCTGCGCGCAGCATGCCGTTTGGAAACCTCAAAATTAAGAAACTTTTAAAAAACAAACTATGCCCTTTCTTTAAGTATAACACTTGAATAAGACGTCATTGCCCACAAGATGAGTACAAAAAAGACTAATTTTGTGAAAGTTTTCTTTAAAATATATTTGAATTTATAAGAGAAAGTGCACTCCAATTAGATGAATGCAAACTACTTAAGTAATAATTTTTTACAGAACATGCTCTTGTGAGCGGTCAGAAGGAAGCTCGTAAAAAAGCAAACATGCTGACGTGGCTAAAATGATGTGAGGTTAGGTTGCAAAAAAAACCATCTTATAACTTAATGTCGTTTTGTAAGTGATTATCAATCTTTCGCCAATTTCGGCATTTTGCATGAGATGCCGACCGTACTGTATTTGAATTTATTAGGGCAGTGAAAATCAGTATAAAAGACTGCATACTACTTAAGTGGCCATTTTTGTTCGAGCCCGAAAATGGCGTGCACTCAAAAGCCGGTACTCCGTCGCAAGTGAAAGATTACCGGATAATAATACGGTTTATTGGTAAGGCACATCTTGGGTACCATTAAAACTTCTCGAAGACAGAAAAAACCTCAAAAATACTTCTTTTGCTGTCCATATTGGCTTTGTTTTGGTTGTATGCTTGTGCGGAATGGGGAGTTTGGTTGTGAGTGAAAAAAGAAATTGACTTCAAAGGTACAATACTAGTGAAATCTGAAATAGAATAGCTGTACATTATAGGTATCACTGTTTCGTAGTAAGAATAGTTTGGGTCCAAAAAGAGAACTATAATTGATGGATTTTCAAATTATCATTCGACAGAGGTAGATTTGGCCGCGATCAGTTTGATTAGCAAACATATCCAACCATATGCCAGCGCAGTGTGTGTAGATCGACGGAGATGGAGTTTTTAAATGATATCTGCATGCTCTATTTTAGGCCATCGCAAGTGTCTTAAGAGGCCCCACCTTGAGCGGTCGAAGGGAGAAGACCCCAAGTTCTGGCTCGCAATCCCCTATGTGAAAAATGTATCAGAGGCAGCTGCTAGAATCTTGAGACCATTCAGGATCGGTGTGGCTCATAGGCCTGACTCAACCACCAGACAGCAAATCATGCAGCCCAAAGACCCGCTACCATTGACAGTACAATCCGGTGGGGTCTACTGCATACAGTGCCAAGACTGTGATGCAAGGTATGTTGGTGAAACAGGCAGACACCTGGGCACAAGATTGTACGAGCATCAGCAGGCAATCGACCGCAACGATAAGCAGTCTATGGTCTATGCCCACGCACTGCAGAAGAAACACGCCTTTGACAAAGCAAAGGTCCTTGCTCGAGCCAATGACAAAAAAGCTAGATTGCTGCTGGAAAGTTGGTCTTCGACTGGCACACTTAACAGAGCCATAGACCTCCACCATGCCTACCAGGCCTTGCGCAAAAGGCTCGAGTCAGTTCGAACAAGGCCAACAAGAAGGCAGAATAAAGTCGAGTGTGAAATAAAACCAGCCTCGGAGGTACAAAGTGGAGAAGCCGGCCAGGAACCTAATCACCGCCGCGCTCACTAGGTTGAGATCTACTCAGGTGGACAGGAACACTCGTCAGTCGACGATGAGCACGTCAGCCAGCACGCTGACTTGCGACAGCCGATAAGTGAGCAGAAATCACACGAGCTCACCAGCGATCAATATCACGGCCAATCAATATCGATCAGGCAGGTCCAAGTTCGTGCGTCGAGCGCGGATATAATAACAGGCACGCGGCAAGGCTGCAACAGTCCCGGCGAACAGGAACAACCACCCAGTTACTCTGACGATGGAACCGAGAGAGTGTCCGAAACGTCAGTCTCAAAATAAATCGGTCCATGTCCTCGTACCTTCTTCTTCCTCTTCGTTGGGGTATTGCGAAAACTAAATGATATCTGTCCATCAGAGTGATTGTGCTAAATAGACTGAAGTTCGCAGATGTCTGGGGTGGATCGAGGCAGCTGAACATTGTGAACGAAGCACCGCCGTCATTCAACAGCAACGATAGAAGACGCTTCGGCGTTAAGCATGACACCTATCTTATCGAGGTGAGAAGAAGATTTTGCTAAAACAGGCCCAAAATATATATATTACTGACAAATCCTAACAAAAACAACAAATGCTTGCATGTAGTTTTATAGCAAATTTTATCCCTCAAGATTATAAATATTACAGTCCCGTTCAAGTAATTCTGCTTAGTCGAAAACGCGTTTCTAGGGGGGAGACTAAGCGCAGCTGGAAATGGCGGTTGCGCCAGCAGCGTTCTCCTTCAAATTCGCCGGGCTTTAAACGACTGCCAAAGTGGAGGGGGAGGGGGGAGCCGTCTGAGGAGTTCACTGGGGCAAAGCCTCTTCCTCTCACAGCCTGATAACAGGTCGGTCTCAAAGGACCCACACCTCATTCACGCCAGAGCGATGATGTACGAGGAGGAGCAGAAGGACTGAGAGATGACGGGGGTGGAAAAGTGACGGAACTTTCAGATTGCCTCTGCAACTCACCCCATATAATCCATCTCACAACAGCCACAACAGAAGTGCCGAGAACCCGGTACCTGACGAGTTTAAGCTGGCTGATTTGTTAGACACCCCAGGGGTAATTCGCGCAAGGACAGACAGTCGGGGAAAGAGAGGTGGGATGGCAATTCACCATCCGTTAACAACAGATTGTTTGAACAGTCTCTCGCCACTGTACACTAAAACGGGAAGGGACATTGTGAATATCGACAATGGTTTCGTGGTCATATCACCTCGTCTGTAGGTTATGTAACTCTACCAAAAGCTAAAACACGTACAAAAAAACGCTAACAGGACAGCATTTTTTTAACATTCTCGAGGACGAAGGCCGTTTTTCAGGGTGCTTGTACGCAATACAAATGACCATGAGCATCTGCTACAGTTTATTTTTAATATGCTGTATGATTAAGCTTCCACTGATTAAAAACCATTAGTAATGCTCGGACCCACACAAACTTACTACTGCTACAACGGCTTACCCTATGCGTGCTAGGAGCTGGGTTTTGACGAACGATAGGAAGGATCCTTCTAGAGCGGGTGGGCTAGAGATTAGTCAGTCCGCTAGTATAGCCGGCAAATGCAAGCGGGAGACGGATATGACCGTTTCTGGCTTATTAGCCGTCGTCAGCCAGTCACACCCGTCAACCCCCACGTGGTTCACCATCAGAAGCTCGAACTCGTGACATTTTTGATCAGCCTCTAACGCCCTAACCGAACTCTTTGTCTTGCCGGTTTAGGTTGGAAGATATTGACAGTGCTTGATGAACGTTCACCGATCGCGCTAATGGAGCTCACTTGTCCCGCTCAGCCAGAAATGGTCATTTAAGTTTCTCCCTGGCCTTTGTCGACAAAGACTATCTACCTATACTCCTAGCTGCTAAATCTGCTGTCAGGGCCGGAGAAATGAGGCCCAAGACAAAGATCGGGACAAGTGAGTTACGCTAGTCCGATCGGTGAACTTTCATCAACGAGTGCCTACACATCGAGGTATCTAATACAAGTGATGCTTTAAGATGCTATATACTATTTTTAAATTGATCCTGGATATAATACTTTGACTTTTGTTGTGAACGCTCATGGTTCTCGACAACGAGTTGACGTGTTTGGGTTATTTTGAGGCCATTACACATATAGGCAGCTGCAGAAGTAAAAGAGTGTCGAAAAAACTCACTACTTAGGTAAATTCGTCTGATATATATATATATATCTTATTTCGAAGGTTTTGATATACAGAGAACAAAATCTGTATTTATGGACCGTCGACTGAAAACTTCAAACATCGTAGTGTGCTTACCACTATTTCAAGAACGATCTGGACATTGTCGTAAGCAAACATCCAAATTACTTCCAAATAAATAAGACGAACGGAAGTGGTACGTTGACGATTGCACCTGACAATTCCAGTTACATTTATTAGTCACTGACCGGCATGCCTTTATTTAAGCTTATAAAATACTTGATCGTTGCGGCTTTCCAAACGGTATAATTAGATGAAAATCTAGTTGCCTTAGTCCAACGTACCTGAAAGTTAAAAATGAATGAAACCTTTCGCGTTCCAGATATTTGCATAGAAGTGGAAGAAGGGTTGTGGACTACCGGATCAGAGTTCCCTCCCCCGTATAACATTTGATTGGCTCTACCCCCTATAACTGTTGCTTGTATTCTTGTGGACGCTTTTACCTCTGACGATGGACTTCCTCAAGAGACGGAAAGCTCAGAACAATCAACAAATTGAGCCGGTGCTCGACAACCCTTCCTCTCTATCTGAAAGCGTATAAACACCAGAAACAACTGGTAATTCTCGTGAAACCACGCTGGAACTTACGCTCGAACTTTGGGTTGTTTGCTAATGGCCGCACTTTACAGTGCGCGTTATATGGAAAACAATATTCTCACACATTTTTTTCTTTGCATGAAATGGTTTTCTCTACGTTTATAACTAAAGTTTACTTTATCACCCGAAATTTTTCATTTTTTCGGAATTTTCCGCTTTAAAAAAAAACTGATCGTACTTAACACTGTGCATCATCTGCCTATACTACTAGCGGCTACAGCTGCTGTCAGGGCTTGAGAAATGAGATCAAAGGGACAAGGGAGTTCCACTACCGGTCGAAGAAAGTTCGTCAACGAGTGTCGATAGCGAGTTGAGCAGAATTTATTGACGTCATATAATTCCGTGACCTCTAGTTCATCTGCAAACGGTCATTGCCTGTTAATATAGTAAATAAACTGTCCAATTAGAAGGGTGAAGCTTAATAGGTAAGTAGGGTGGGAAACATAAGTCAAAAATGTGGGTGCATATTGAGGGGTAGAGGAGGGGGCAGATAATTATCACAGCAAGTTCAGGTTACAGGGAAAGCCTGTGAAGTGTAACCGTAACCTGCACCCACATTTGGACTTATGTTTCCCACCCTACTTACCTATTAAGCTTCAATCTTCTAATTGGACAGTTCATTTACTATATTAACAGGCAATGACCGTTTGCAGATGAATTAGAGGTCACGAAATTATATGACGTCAATAAATTCTGCTCAACTCGTGAGCTTCACCTTGTTTAAATTTCTTCCAGGAAAACAATGTTTCAATTCAAGTGTCAATAAGTCAGTCCACCCGGGGAAGGGAAAATCTGGTCCCGACTCTTAATTCCACTGCGACCCTCCCAGTTAAGGGGTGATTTAAAGTTCCCTGTCCGGGAACCGGGCGCCTACTTGCTATCCATATGGCCTCCGATTTTAACCTGCAGGGTCTGGACGGTCGACATGTCCGGTTGCTACAGCAATCTGTCGTTTCGCTCGAACCCTCACAATATACTCTCGCTCTCTGTGTCTGTTTCACGGTGGTTGAGCAGCCCGACGAATTGGAAGCAACGGGGGACCTAAGCGCTCAGTCTCGTCAGCCCGGCTGGCACGGCGAACCAGCACCTGTCGAGGCAAACAACCTCTCTCCCCCCGGGTGAACATCACTTTCGGCGTCATGTAACGATACCCTCTCTCCTGCTTTCCGTGTATCACACGTGCGGTGTGTTGCGGAAGCCATTTGCGGGTGAAAAGTGACGTTTTTTGGAAGACCCGGGACGGGGTGGGGGTGCGTGTGGTATTTTCGAATCAAGCGGCGGTGGTCGCGGCAGATGCGCACTTTCGCGCCAATGCACACACAAAAAAGCGGATACATATGACACACACACACACACACACACAGCACGCATCTGAAGACTGTCTCCTATTGATACACGCTCACACAAGACCCGGGCTACGCGATTACCTAACCACCCATGAGCTAACCGCCACGGGCGCTGGCATCCCTGGCTCAGACGGCGGTCGGAGTGTTCACGCATCTCTCTCTCTCTCGCCTCTTCGTGCTTTCTCTGCACACGTGTGCCTGAGGGCACACACATATATGTATATATTTATACATATAAACACGTGTTTGTGCGGGAAGGGGTGGGGGTGTACGTGTCCCACACGTGTTTGCTGGGACGTGACGTGTAGAAAGTCGGACCTCTCTCTCTCGCCTCGGGGGCCATTGTTGGTACTTTTAACGGCAGTCATCCGGACTGAATCAGCCGCTCCCACTCAAGTGGCCGCCAAGTGATAATGTGGTTTTTTGGCGGGGGGGGGGGGAGATTGAGCTCTCGGTCCCCCAAGACCACCTCCCTTCGGTAGAACAGACTTTCACTGTTGCCTAAGCGGACTGACTGCGGTCGAGCTGAGCTGAGCTGATCGAGGATGCGGTCGAGTGGCCGAACGCAAGCTAATTCGAATCTCGGTTGTAGAGACCCGTCGTCCATTGGCAAATGACGGCAGAGGCAGTTGAATGACTGAAGCCACTCCACCCAGAAGAGTGAAGACTGTGAGCAGTTATGCTGACAGGCTAACGTTCGGAGATCCACGGATCCGTCAGAAGATCTCAATCAATGGGTTTGCATACCGCCACTAGTGCCTTCTCCAGGAAGATCAGTGCTAAAATGTGTGTCTTGAAAGGTCGCCAACTAACGGACTATAAATTAGTCTTCAAGGGGTATTTTTGAGTAAGTGGACGTCTGAAAGCCAGACTGTCATGACCCCATTTTACTAAGGTCCATTAAAGTAGTTCAGTCGGTGGGGTCAGGAACAGGTATATTGACACCGTCCTCTTAAACCTCCAAATGGTGCTCGATTAATTTCCCCACCGCCACATACTGTAGCGACCGAGGACGTTGATATTGGCACACACACCTTAAGGTCTCTCAATTTAACATCAGTCGGGGTTGTTAATCACCGCAACAGACATACGTAGGGAGGTGAATAAGAATAACGAGTCACAAGTATATAAGAGCTGTTGCAGTAGAAAGGTGAAAATGCAAGAGAATGTCAAGGTACTATACAAATGCTCGGTAGAATTTTAGTTTAGGTCCCAAATCAGCACGCGACCGTCCCATCCTTCTGCCATACAGAACCGGGGGAAATAAAGTGCATACAGTCTGGGCAATACAAACGAAAGGAGATATAACTAAAAAAATAGAGTTTGTAAAAGTAGAAAAAGCAAGAATAATTATTTAAATGGACTAACGTTTGTCAACAAAAAGCGTGCCAGAATGAAAATATGCAATAATGCAAATATCGGGAAATAACTAAATTAAAAAATAACTAAAACTAAAATCAACTAACTATAAACGTAAACTAAAGTAAGCTAAGTGGACTTTACTTTAAAAACAATATAAAATAAAAACAAAAAAGTAAAAATAATAATGAACTGAAAAATAAGCATAAATATGAATAAATTAAGTAAACCAAATAAAATAAACTAAGTTGAATTTGTTGTACATGTAAAATGAAGGTGTACGCGGCACTTCGCGCCGCGAAATATACTTATCTAACGGCAGAACGGTAAGTTGGACCCCAGGTAATTTGAAGTAGACGACCTCCTAACCAAATGTGTTTTCGGAATTATCAAGAAAACCAATGAACCATAAAGTAAAAGTAAGTAAAAATGTCCAAATTTGTCATAGACCACAGTAAAGATATTATTTATAGCCCGGTATTTATTGCGAAAACATTAGATTATGTAAACAATTACTGGGATCTAAACTAGGATTCCACCAAACGATCATTTGGAGTGGAGGGCGGTCACGAATTGTCAGTTAGATACCGGTGGGGGAGTGAAACGCTGTCGGGTGGGATGTCGTGCAGGTGCTGATGGTAAGAAACTTGTGGTAAGATACGATAGCGGTAGCTGGGGGAGCGATATCAGCGAGGGCCTAAGAAGACGCACCGGTCATCTTCACCAACAGACAATCAGGCCATCCTCATCCAGATCCGCGCTAACAGTGACCTTGACGCATTCAAACAACCCTATCGGCTCTGTGGTTCGTTAATCCCGATAAAGATTACGACTGCATACTAGGTTCAAATTTCCTACATGCACGCATAGACCGTGTTATGGTATACTAATTCAGAAGAAGCAGAGGATGCGATCACTGGAACAAGAGTTTCATTTTCCTGACGCTTCGAATTTCGTCGGGAATCCTTAATCATATGGTAGCATAGTCATAGTCATACGCAGATAGGGTCTTAACGAGCATGGTTACTAGGATTAGCACTCCTGACATTGGCATACTACTTCTAGCAACTGTATCCTATCTCTCGTAGTCTATACTTTAGGAAAAACTCACAGAGTTTTGGTGAATCGAGGTAGGGGGTTAAAAACCACGGCAAGCATTGATGTGCTATGAGCCTCAAACATCTACTTTACTCGGAATAACATAAATCCGGGTCCCGACTCCTAGTTTAGGTCGAGGGAACACGAGCCCAGCGTGGACTCTAATCAATGTCATTTCTGACCAACTATTAGCGTCAGTAATAGCACCAGCACTACTATTACTCAGCTACACTGTTGGTAAGCAGCAGTACTAAATAGTAGTAGCAGTACCAGTCTATCTCGAGACTTGCTGAAGGTGAGTGAGAGTTAATAGTGCAGTAGTACCAGCGTAAAATGCTACCTAGTCACGTAAGCCTAAGTTAGGCGGTGATTCTGGCCTGCGCTGGAGAAAGCGGTATACACCTGATTCCTGCTCGGTCATCTCGACGAGAGGGTTTAGAGTGGCCTACATGGATGTTCGTCTGCTTTCACTATACCTGACTAGAGTCACCACCCCTGATCTTGGGCATATCGAATTCGACGGTCAAACAAGCGCGTGCAAGAGGTCCTTTCGGACTGTTTAATTGTATATTATGTTTCGGTACAATCGTTCTCACCTATAAGGCAGTAAGCAGTATCAGATGGAAGGGGAGAAGTTCAAACCTGCGGTGTAACACATGTGGGTCATCCCAAAGTTCCCAGCGTCAGCTCAAAGCAACCTTGAAGTCTTCTTCATTGATGTGAATTCCCGCGTGCAGGCCGGACACTTTTGCACCCTAGTTAGGCGCATAACCCTGATACAGTGCGAACAGAAGCCGTGCATGCAGGGAGGCAGGAGTTTGGGCCGTTCGACAGGCTTATCGCACCTCATACAGCACTTGAGGTTGTCAATTGCCAGGGAGATTACGCCGAACTCGCATGGCAGGGAATCCTCGATAGAGTCCGAAGAGGTAAGATCGGGCTTCACAACGCTGCTTCCTGTAGGCTTCTGCTGCTGTTACTGCTGCACTGAGTGTTCAGAGGACCTACTCATCCCTTGGCCAGGACTCGTTGGTTGTGCGGCTGTGTTGTTGTCGTGGCCATCACCGTCTCTACTCGGTCGATTCTCCTGCGGTCCCTTCTGACCAGTTCTAGGAGGTCATTTATCAGACGGGAGGGTCGAGCCTGCGCCGCGGTGAACTCTCCTCTGCAGAGCGGGCAACAAGGTGGGATCATTTTGAGCAGAGCCTCGAGGCAGGGTTGCCGGCAGAAGAAGTGGTCACATGGGAGTACGTAGGGTGCAGTACAGGGGCTCAAACAGCAGGAGCACTTGACTAGACGTGAAAGCTGATCCGGTAAGTCCGCCGCCGCCATGTCAGTAATAGAAACAACACTACTATCACTGAACTTCACTGCTAGTAAGCAGTAGTATATAATAGTAGCAACAGTACCAGCTTTGGTTTCCTTGAGTCTGGCTTGACACCTACTGAAGGTGAGTGAGGGTAAACAGTGCGGTAGTTCCAGCGCAAAAGATTACTGCCACGTAAGGCAAAGTAGGCGATGTTCTGGCCTGAATTGGAGAAAGCGGACTACGCCTGATTCCTGCTCGGTCATCTCGACTGCCTCTTTTCGCCTGTTCAAGCGAAGAGGGGGTTTAGAATTAGTAGATGGTTGCTCGCTTCTTTCACCATACCTGACTACAGTCACCATCCCTGTTCCTGAGTATAAGGTGGACATCATCGAAATCGATGGTCTAACTCTCACTACTAATACTAATAATAATAATAATAATGATATTGATGCCACCAGCGTCCCATAAAAAGAGGAGACTCACAGAACAAGAAAAGCCCTGACGTCCATTCTCGATGTGAGACCGCACTGATTCGATTGCGGGACGAAATGGGCTCGCTGCGTCCTGCTCTTTGACTCCAACCTACCGTCCTCACAACAGGCAGCCGCCTAGCGAGGATAAAGTCTGTCGGAGTAACGTCAACGAATAAGAGGTCAAATAAGATGAGTATTTCTGGCCTCGTATCCATCACCAGCCGACCACTCCCACCCGCAGGTTTTGTTCGAAATCTTTGCTCACCGGGGTGGTCCAGCTCTGTGGTTGGTGCATGGCTGACCTGATTGCAGTGGATAGACATGGCCATTCCTGCCCCGCTGGCTTTAACTGGTTTCCGCCAGCGAATCTCCTTCTATCGCATGGTCCACCTTAATAACAAAATGCTTCAAGTAACTAACGCCTTCTCAAATATCTATTTGACACTCCTTGAGTAACGTTCACCGATTGCGCTAACGGAAGCCACTCGTCCCACTCTGCCTCTTCAACCCCACCAACAGCCTCTAGGAGTCTAAACAGATGACAGTGATCGAAAGGAAGCGCATTCGAGCCTCGGCTGGTGCACCACTTGGGGTTAGAGGGTATGACTGGCTGATGGCGGCTAATAAGCCAGAAATTGCCCCTCCAGGCTCTAGCTCGTCTTTTTCGGTAATGCTATCTGCCTAAGCACCTCTTTCTAAGTTTATCCTGTCTCCGTTGGCTTGACGATTGCTGTCGTAAAGGAAGCGACCTCCCCCTCAGCTACGACTGTATCTCCCCTAAATGTCAGCCAGGCTGGGAAAATCACGTTCCTCCCCACCCTAATTTAAATTTCTAGGCCGCGAAGGTGGCAGGTTGACATGCTGCCGGTGTGTGCATACAATTTCCGCCTGGTGGAGTTGCAAAGTCTCGCCCTCGCACAGGTGACTCCACCTGCACCTGCGAAACTTGCACCTTTGTTTATCACAGACGCTACCGGGCACACACAGTTACCGTCTTCTGTGACAGTAGGACGAAGAGGAGAACGCATTGCCGACCAGTCCCACCACATCTCTCCTCGCTTTCCGCGTCCCCACACACCTAACGAAGAAAGTTTAAACAATCCATCCCGGAGGTGGAAGGAAATGGTCTCCAGGCCCGACCGCCCAGCACTGCCACCACCGTCATCTCTTCAACAGCAGCATTGTTGATATCACCGTAATCGCACTGTCCACATCGCCCGCCCGCCCGCTCGCTCGCTCACACGGCACACATGCACCCCAAGGTGGGGGGGGGGGGGAGGCGAGGGGAAACAGCGTTCCATTCCACCTGCTTCCTCCCCCTCCCCGCCCTCGACGAGTCGAGTCACACCGGTGCGGACAGGACAAGCCAGCTACCGACGGGGGCGGGGCGGGGGGAGGGTGCATCCTCACGACTGTGGAGGAAGCCGCAGCAGTCAATGATTAGTCCCAAGATGGGGGGTGGGGGGGGGGGGGGGGAGTATTGCTGGCCCAGGCCGTGTCGGGGACACGCGAGTCTCTCCCTCTCTCTCTCTCTCTCTTCACCATCTCTGTAAACAAATCGTGCACGTCAGAGACACATACACACACACACACAAATCCCGTTCCCCGTTCTGCCGGGTGGTGGCGGCGGCTGTAAAAGCCCGTAGACACCGAAGCCATGGCTGATGATGACGGAGCGAGACCTCTTTGCGCATTGAGAGACGGAGAGAGGGCAATCTCATCATCAGGCAGTTCTGGTAACCTCGAGGTTCACCTGTCGAGAATGCCCTCTCGCCGCCCCCAGCTACTCGCGCGGGCGCGCCCACGCGATAACCCGTACCACCCACGTGGAGACATAAACGAATTTTAAAAGAGAAGACGTGGTTACCAGCACCCTCCCCCCCCCACAAACACCAGTCGATTTAGTAAAAAAAAGACTAACAGGAATAGTAAAAACTTTCTACCTCCGTCTTCCTCCTTCTGCAACTGATCCGGAGCCTTTTAGGGATCTCATACACAAAGCGTCCTGTAGCGGTGGCGCAAAAAGGGGTTAACAATGTCTATATGGATCCCTGGGAAACAAAAATCCCCAGGAATACGGGATCATCCAGAGTCCATCCACGTATTACAGTGTATTCCTCAGTGAAACCTTCAGTATCACGCGGCAACTTTCACATATTAGGTTGTGCTACTAAGCACAAAGGTACGACGAACCCCATCCACATATTACGTATGGAAATATTTAGTGACAGAAAGGTACAAAAGTATACAGTCAGGTACGGTACGGTTTATCGCACTTTACAATCAAAATATTATGAATAGTATTAATAATCTTCCATACAACACTTGAATGCTACGGCTTGTAAGGCTATTTTTTTGGAAGAGCATGATACCCATTGTGCGGTTGCAAAATGAGATTCACATTTTCGTATCCGATTAGCGTTCGCCAAAGCTGACAAATGTTGGATACTTTTGCTGTTCTATTTTTCGAACCTTATGGAATTGATTGCAGTCTGAATTGTCGCCGTTTGCCTTTTGTTAATTTTTAAAATATCGCGCGCTTGTTCCTTGTATATATTACTTTATTATAATAATTTTATCTATTATTTCCTGCTTTCATTTACTGTATTTCTTTTATTTTCTCATCTGCGAACGTAATGTCCCACCTGTAGAACCCCTAGTACCGCCGGTCCCATACTACCAAATTCTGGGACTCTTGCTTTCCCTGGTGACCCATAAATTGTTTTGCTACCAAAAGCAGTCGCCTAGGCAGTAGAGCGAAATGTACACAGCCAGAAATGGTAGGTTGTATGGGCTCTCTTTAGCCACCACTAACCCCAGGATCATGTAAAACGGGAACAGTGGTAATGGAGGTTTTATAGGTGGAGGATCACCACGGACAAACGGCGAACTATGCGCAAGAAAACATAAAAATAAGCATAATTCCGCCACATGTATTCTTTGGAGCATATATATAGCAACAAAACTGAGGGTGATCGTAAAAAATTAGCAAAAGCCAACTTTCAGTAAATACAAGGAATCGTAGTAACGAAAAAAAGGTGAAAACTTTTTACATGTCATTCTAGGAATGTATATTATGACTGGGAGCCCCGAAAAAATTAGACATGGTAGTTTAGCACATATTTGGACACGTTATTTTGGTCTAATGGGTGGATTTAATCCCGAGAAAACCTTTTTGCACACAAAGCTGCCTAACTAACTCCAGTCGATTTAGTAAAAAATAGCCCGACAGAGGAAAAGCGAAAACTTACTACCTCGGTCCTTCTGCTACAACTGATCCAAAACCTTTTAGGGAGCTCTAAGCGTCTTTTAGCTCTGACTTTACGCGATATAATCTAATTTCACCGCATTTTTTGTTCCCTGCATGCATCTTAGTTTGTTATAATAATTTTATCTACCATTTCCTGTTTTTGTTTGTTATATTTCTTTTATTTTCTCTCCTGCGTCCCCGTAACACCGCCCGCACTTAACCCCTATTACCATCCCGTCTCCATCGTTCTTCTACAGTTGATCCAAAACCTTTTAGAGAGCTCAGAGCCTCTTCCAGCTCTGATTTTGCGCGATATAACATAATATAACCGCATCTTCTGTGATGTAAAAAGAGGGTAACAATCTATTATGTAAATCACCGGGGAAGCAAAAAGCATCCGGAATTCTGCAATACGGGATCATCCGTAGTCCATCCATGCACATACTTCATTGCATCCCTCACTGAAACCTTAAGCGAAATACGACAACTTTCATACGTTACGTTGTGCTACTAATCACAAGGGTTCAACGCAGTCCCTCTACACATTACATTGCGCAAATCTCCTCCCCTCACTGAAATGTTTACTGACAGAAACGGGCAGAAATAAACGGTCAGGTACAGTGAAGTTTTATCTCGTTTTATATTCATACTATATTATGAATAATATTAGCAGTCTTTCAAACGTCACCGTAATGCCACGGTTTGTTCAGAGTTTTTTTCGGGAAGTAGGGTACCCACTATGTGGTAGCAAAATAAGATTAGAATTTTCGGATTCGATTATCGTTCGGCAAAGCTGACTGACGTCAGATTCGTTTCGCGTTCATTCTTTTCGAACCCTCGGATAGGATTCCAGTCCGAATAGTCGCCGTTTGCTTTTTTAAGTTTCTCAATTAACGCGCGCTTGTTCCTTACATATATTTATCAGAATAATTTTATCAACTGCAAAATTGTCTTCTACTTAACGACCAGAAGTCAGTTTAGTGGGTTTTTCGATTGCGAATCTCTCGCAGTCCTGAATCCATTGACATTCTGCCCAACGAGGTACCCTCTTTTCGGTACATTGGTTTTACGCTGTCATCTAACCTCTCATTTACTCTTCATATTTAAAGCCTTATAAAAATCCATAAACTTTCATATTATATCCGTCATTTGCGGTCGTATCGCACACAAAAAGCCCTAATCTGGCGATTTGTAGATGCTTGCCTTCCCTCCATCATTCTTTACTGCTCTACAGTTATTTTTCCAATTTTACTTAAAAAGACCTGATCATTCTTAAAAGTATCCTCCGAACGCTCTCTTCAACTACCGGTGTTTCCTACGTTTCTTTAGCTGATATTATAATACAGCAAAATTTAAAATGGGTCCATCAATTTTCTGATCGCATTTTGGTGAAATCGTTCACCCTCTCTACTCTGAACTAATGGCTGCGAAGTCTTCCTGTTCTATGCGCCGTAGGTTTCATCATGTGTCTTGCAGTACATTGGCATATCAGCACTCTATACCCGCATTCTTGGCACGCTATCTCACGTCGGAAGAAACGAAAATTCGCAAGTTGAAAGCCAACCCGTCTCCATAACGTATGTGGAGATCGTGTAAACCTTTAACTTTGAGTAATCTATGACCTTGTGCCTTATCTCATCGCTTGCTGTCCGTGAATGGCGCCATCTTTTGCTGAAAACTTTGGATATTAGTTGCAATATAAAGCATTTTACTCTCTTATATTAATTTTATTTTCTCGCATGCGCCTCGTTATGTCCCACCTGTATAACCCTTATTACCACCCTTTCCGTATTACATAATTCTGGAGCTTTTGCTTACTCTGGTCATCCATATAGTATATTGTTACCAAAAAGAGTTGCTTAGGAAATAGAAGCTTAAATCACACAGCCAGAAATGGTAGGTTATGTGGGCTCCCTTTAGCTACCACTAAACCCAGGATCGTGTAAAACGGGAACCGCGGTAATGGGGGTTTTTAAGGTGGAGGCTCACCACGGACAAACGGCGAACGATACGTAAGAACACATAAAAAAAGCATAATTCCCCCACATGTATTCTTCGAAGCATGTTTGTAGCAGTGAAATTGAGGGCGATCATAAAAATATAGCAAAAGCCAACTCTGACTAACCAAAAAGGAATGGTAGTAACAAAAACCACAATGAAACAACTTCCTACATGTCGTTCTAGGAATGTACAGTACGGCTGTGAGGCCCCACAAAAGTCATGACGTAATTGGACTCGGTAGTTTATCATACACTTGGTCACGTTATTTTGGTCTAATGGGGTGGATTTAATCCTGAGGAAAACTTTCTGTAAGGCAAACTGCCTACCTACCTCAGCTTATTTAGCGTAATAGTCGTTCATTTTGGTGAAATCTGAATTGGCCTGATCTCGAAGACATTTCCTACGCTATTAAGTATGAGGGAACTACACTTATTATTATGCATAACGTTACGGATAGAGCCCAAAATAAATCAGAAAAGTTGTCAATATATTCCTTCCAGAACCGGAGAATGCAGTCTGTTCAGAAGACGAAGATGCGATCACTGGAACAAGAGTTTTATTTACCTGACGTTTCGGATTCCGTCGGGAATCCTTAGTCATAGGTAATCGTAAACAGGTCTGAGACATGCGTAGACCTGCGCATGTGAATTGAAGGTGTGCGCGGCGTTTCGCGCCGCGGACTTTACTAATCTAACCCCAGAACGGTAAGTTGGACCTCAGGTAAGTTGAAGTAGATGACCTCCTAACTGCCATTTCAATTTTTCGGGGAATTCAAGAAACCTGCAATTAGATAATCGGGTTTTTCCCACAATAAGTTAAACAATAATGCAGATTAGGAAAATCTACAGATATAAAGCAACAACACTTCTAAATACAGTGCAATGAAAATGCATAAAACAGCTATTAAAGTAAATTCCACTGCGTGTCCTAATTCCTCACCCATCAAGCCCCATAACCACGGTTTTCGTAGGAAAACATGCAGAGAATAGGGAGTGGGCCTACATAAGCTACTGTTGCCAAATACTCCCTTCTGTAAACTGCGAAGCCACAACGGATTAAGGTTAGTGAATGCACACGATGGGCTACAGTGTTCTGGGGAGAAAACTCTTTTAGGTAACAAAATGCTGGACCGATTCTTTTGCCTTATATTCACTATAACCATCTAATTTACCTGTGATAAAACGTTCTCGTCCAAGCCGTGAGAATATTTAGGGACACTCTGGAGTACTTAAAAAGTCGGCTAGTGATGGTGCGCTAACTCGGGAGAGAGTCGCGGCCACCTCCATCTCGTCTTGCTGTGAACGTCTTCTGTCTGTCTGTGTGTGTGTGTGTGTGAATTCCCAGAGTCTCGAGCTGGTCTCCATATCCTAGTTGGCAGATAGTTCTGTGACGGTGCTGGGAAGTGATCGTTCTTTGTAAAAGAATTCTGCACGGTTTGGTCCCAGCTGTCAAATGAAGCGCGTTACGCCTCTGTTTACGTTTTTCTTCTATACACAGACGGAGGGCTTGAAGGGGCTCTCCCACACTAGGGGCCCTATCGCGCCGGAACATTCGAAAGCTCCCGAAGCAGTAGCAGGTGAATAGTGTTCATTCGCGGGGGGATAAACCAATGCCTGGGATGCCGGTATGCCTGGGATGCCGGTATGCCTGAGGACAAATAAGCCCAAAGCAGCTAGTTCAGTCTTGTTGAAGGGAAAGTGAAGATGGAGAACCAACTTCTCAGATTCCTACACTGGTCCTTCACCAGGGAATTAAAATCCCCTCCCTCCCCCTCTACTCTGTTGACTAGAAATACCGATCTAGTCAGAAGAATTTAGAGCCAAAACGAAATATTTTTCATTCCTTGCTGCAAAGGTAGACAATGTCGCTTCCTATTGACCTTGAATGTGTCCACCCACAGCGCACCGATTGTGAGTCAAGTGGTCGGTCTGGTGGAGCATTCAGGTCAGGAGTTAAACCAAGCTTTCAATTTTGAAACCTAATTGCTGGGACAAGGTTGGTTGGTGTAGATCAGTGATGGACATTTTTGGTTTTCGACCCTCTCCGATGGTGACAGTGGTGACGGTGGGAGCTGAGAAGATGCCTAAAATGGTCAGCTGTGTGTTTACGGAAGGGCATCGAGGCTCCAAACTTGTCCCCAGCCAGTACGCCCTATGCGGACGCAACTCGTCAGCCCTTAAACTCTGCTCTACTCACTTGAGCTACTGGAGGCCGTCAGACGAGTCTTCTTTCCGACTCCTTGATTAACGTTCGCCGACTGTTCCCTCGATTTAAACCGGCAAAACAACGAGCTCGTGCCTCGGGCGTGGTAAGGGCGTTAGACTTCTGATTGAAGAGGTCACGAGTTCGGCCTGCGGATAAGGCATCACTTGGACTTGCATGTGACTAGCTGATGATGGCTGATAAGCCAGAAATAATCGTTCCAATCACCCATTAGTCTTTGCCGGCAATGCCCCCTGCCTGAATTTACCGTAATCTGAGCCAGATTTCTATTGACAGCGAAACACATGTTCTCTTTGAAGGTCTCTTGTTTTAGCCATGTACAGGACCCAGGGTGTGCCATTCGGTGCATCCCAGCGTTACATGCGTCCATACTGCAGTTTCTGCTGCTCAAGATCAATCTGACGCGCATCGAAGCTCCCACAGGGGTAATTTGATCCTTTCTACCAGTATGTGGCTCCTTCAGAGTGAGAGAGACGCTTAATTTTAAAAATATGATGCCAAAATTTTCAGCAGAAACCACCTCTCTCCGCTGTAAATAAAAGTAGCACCGTACCTAACATCGAATGATCACTAAAAATGCATAATGGCCGAAAACTGCCATTGCCAGCATCAAGGCCAATGGTCCTTGAAGGTGTTGCAAAATTTGGGCCAAATTGGACTTCTTTTAAAACAACTTTAGCATCATGCGTTAAGGACCTCATTTTTAAGGTTCGAATAAACAAAGAGGGGTGAAAATCAGTTCATTATAAGTCGAATTGACATGCCACTTTCAGTAGTGCATGCGCTGGACCGCGTCGGATGCGACGGGGAAACTGACATTCGACTGAGTTTGCTTCCAAGCCCCCCCCCTTACTAACAGAGGCAGTGGGTACCAAAATACATAGTCAGACTATAAATAACGATGTGGCTCATCTGTGTGTGCCCTTAAATTTCACCTGCCGCATGACACTGCTATATTCATTTTTTTCGAATCTAACAAATTCGCTTCTAAACAGTTATACTCGTCTTATAGCTATAGACTTCGGATACTGTTTGTTAAACCAATTATTTCTAATACTTCGTGTTATCGAATTTTTTGGTTTATTGATGAGGCCCATTGGGCCTGAAATATACAACTTATTATTATTATTATTCTCACGATTTTGAGGTCTCCTCTTCATGTGACCCTTCGGAGGTAGTAAGAACTCGTCATGGACCCCATGGCTGCCGCCAACCTTCACAGAAGCATCCTAGTCCTATCATTCACGCACTTTCCCCACGAGCGGCAGATTTTCTCCTAGAAACCACAAATTGCATTCCATTTTGAATTATGAACCATGTTTTAGGAGTTTTTCACTGTCTGCTCTTCTTGCTCAGTTACACTGCTGGCTCGTGTTAACTAACATCACCACATGTGAGTGTATTACTTGAAACAAGCGAGTAGTCACCTTCAATTGTGTCAACGACTTCTTTGAAATGTTCGGCTGTCAGGATGCATTTCTTAAATACTATGTACCAATAGGGAGTTCAAAGGCGTTTGCCTAGGTTCCCTTTAATAAACTTGACTTGACCGCTCCGGGAGCCAGGTCAGGGTGCGGCAGGCGTTACTTGAGTTGTGCTCCCATTATAAATGCCGAAGATGGGGCGGAGGGCACGGCTTCGGCCGCGCCAGCCACCTGCACCCCACCCCGACTCCGGTCTTGGTACCGAGCCCAGGTGGCAGGGGGAAGTGAGAGTGCGGTAGTTGCTGCCCGAAACTAATCCGCGAGCGGTTGACATTGTAGAGGCTTTAATAGTGGTTGTAGTCGGAGCACTGCAATCATCAGGCCAAATCCCAGATTTTAGGTGACGACAGAATGCACCAGAACGGGAGGGCTTTAGTGTGCACAGAACCCACAGTTGTTGTCTCAGGCGGCAGTGGCCAATGGTGAAGCCAGCGTTGATGTTGACTGCGTCCAGTCAGGCCCGAGAGACCGTCTTTGTCTGTATGAGATAGCAGTGTCAGCCACTTTTCAAGTATGCTCAAGCGGTGTGTATGTGATTGGTGTGTAACATTGCCCGTAGGGGTGTCATGTACAGTAACCTCTGCTACGTTGGCCGAGGGGTGGCCTGTCCAAGTGGCCCCGAGGTAGCCGTGACTATCTGAGCGCGCGCGGCCGTGTGCGCGCGGGATGTCAGTCAAGGGTCTTCAGGTCAGCGAGTCGGAAACAACCGCCTGCGAAGACACTACCTTGAGGCAGCGGATATTGAACAGAGAAGCCGGACAGCATTGTAGGCTGTTCGCCACAACATAGTTGAAATCGAGCTGCCGCGTGGGTGTATGCGGGCTAGACGCCCCTGTCAGAGACGAGTGGAACTGATCTGACCGTAATGGCAATTTCTGGCTTCTTAACCGTCATCAGCCAGTCATACTCAACCTCAAGGGTTGGAACCCCGAGATTCAAACCCGGCCACCTTGTTTTCATCGAGTTTAGCACTTAACCATTACACCATGGGCTCGTTGCTTTGTCGATTGAGAGAGAAGCGGTTATGGTTTACGAGCCAGGCACCGAGGATTCCCACAACTCCCCTCTGAAGCAGTTTCACGCGGCAGTGATGAGCAGGCGTACTCACACACGCACGCCCCCTCGGTGGACCACCATGAGACGTCTCTCTTCGCTGTAGGCAGCAGGCTCGACCTGCTCACGATCCGCATTAAAATCTGCAATCCGAAGACGACCCCAACCCAACTCAAGGTGTCGGCTCGAATTTCACCCACACTCTCACACACATACAACGCCCACGCCTACCTATCGCCTCCCCCCCCCCCCCCCCGCCCCCGATGTCACACGGTCCACGTGGCAGCGGCGACGCATAAAGTCAGAACTGCCAGGCACAGAGCACACACACACAGCCTATTTCGTTACGATGAGTCTCGTGTTACTGGCGCTGCCCCCCTCGCCACCCTGACCATGGCTTCCGCTACGCCAAAAGCAACTGCCTTTTTGTTCACAATGCACGAGTAGCACAGGCGCTCTCTCTCGCTCTGCGAATAATGAACTGTTCGTGGTGAACGCAGAGGTGCCTTTGGACTGGAATCTTACACACACAAAATGCGCCCGCTCTTGTCAGCTGCAGTAGCAGCAGTGCGAGGACATCTGCATTCGTTTTGATGCTAAATTAGTATTTTCTATAGAAGAAAAAATGGTGAGCATAGGTTTGGTTTCGATGAATTCTCGTCAGCCCTTTGCATTTATATGGTAATTAAATAAAATGTGTGGGTTGATAAGAAAAATTGTGCGGTTGTCAGAGTAGCTGGGAGGGGGGTGGTAGTTGGGGTCAAACATCTTATCAGTGGGACTGGTAGCTGAGGAAGGTGGTAATCTGTGGTCTGTTAGATTGACGACTTTTGACCATGGTAACTGCGGCACCGCGTGGAAGTTCTTTTGGATGCACAGGACCGGTCGACGAAGCCTGATGGCAGCCGCTTCGGCCGTAGCCAGCAGATGCTGTCCAAGGAATGTTGAATAGTTTAAGAGCACTTTTTAGATCCCTCTGAAGGTCATTCCGGTCTCACTTTGCTTTTTCGGATCATATTCATCATATCATCATAGTCACTATGTGACGGTCTGGTGGGTTCACGTTGTGAGCTCCTGGGCAGAGCGGAACTTAATTGCTCCTCTACTAGATCGGCGGAGTACATATATACCAAGCCAAATTTCGTCATAAAAGTTGCACGATTTTAAGCGCATACTATATATATATATATACCCGATCAGCAGTGACAGCAAATGGCAGGTGGCGAGGCGCTGATGAACTGCGGTTCGATGAAGTGCTTATGATCCATCTGATAGACACCAGTGGTGGACCAACTGCGCCGTCTGTAAGCGCGTTTGTTTGTGTTGTCCGACCAGCTAGTGTTCAGGGTTATGCTTGGCTGATGAAGGCTAATAAGCCCGAAACAGTTCTGTATCAGGTTACCCCCAGATGCTGTCATACCCCACTTACTGCTATTATGACTTGGCCGAAATCGGCCTGGCAGGCGGTCACCCGTTGGGGACCTCTGACCACCACATGAACTTTGTTTAGTTCGGAAGCCTATTCGATCGGTGTTCGCACATTCCTGAGTGAATATATGTATATATATGTCACAGTTTCCTTCCAAACGAAATTTCTCTCCACCTCATGACAACTTTAGGGCTAGGCTTCAGAACTTCAAACTTCTCAACCATTTACGACTTGGGGTTCCACTAACGTCGTCTTTTTTGCTTGGCGAATGCAACAGTTCCTGCGGTGATTCATCGGAGAATACGACTTCTTTCCTGCCCATCTTAAAAAGGTCACCCCAGCTTTCACTTGTTTTTCTGCTAGTCTAGGGATTTACCTTCTGTGATAGGCGGCCACACTCAAAGTTTTATGCAAATCCTCGTAGACACTGTACTTAGAACATTTCAGGCCTTTAGCAATCAGTTTCGTTGAGAGTTTCCTTCTGCTGGATATTTAATTGTAAAGACATTCAGGAGATGAATTGGCGAATATACGTTTGTTTTCGATAAATTCCTCTCAGGCCTTCATATTTATATGGTAATTAAGTAAATAAACTATACGGGTTGGTATGAAAAATAGTACGGGTGTCAGGGAAGGGGGAACGGGGGGGGAATCGGTGCCAAATCTGATCAGCATTAGGGTAAACTGGTAGTCAGCCGAGGTGATAAGCTGCTGGCTGTTGGATCAGCAGCTTTTGACCATGGTAACTGTGGCGCCGCGGTGAAGTTCTTTTGGGCGCGCAGGACCGGTCGGTGTAGCCTGAGGATGGCCGCTTCTGTCGTAGCCAACAGACGCTGTCAAAGGAATTTTGAATGGCTTGAGGGCACCTTGTAGATCACTCGGAAGGTCCCTCTGGCATCCACGCGATGGTATGAGTCTACTAGGTGCGTTATAATGGAACTTGTTATGCTCGCTATTTGGCCCGCATGTGTTCCCGTACACTTTTTGACAAACGCCGGCTCGTGCAGCCAATATATTATACAGCCCGCAGCTTCTCACCTTTCTCGGCTACTGTTCCCCCTAAATCTGATCAGATTTTTGATCCCAATCTCCCCCCCCCTTCCATCTACTCTCACAACCGCACATTTTTTTTCTACCAACCCGTACAGTTTATTTACTTAATTACCATATAAATATAAAGGCCTGACGAGAATTTATCGAAAACAAACGTATGTTCACCAATTTATCTTCGGAAATTTTCAATGGGAATTTTTCCAAGAAAATTTTTTTACCAACTCCTTATTCTTGATTTAAGACTCAGCTAGCTGCTTTCTCCAGTCCAGCACCAAGTGATCTTACAACCTTATTCTACCCCATTTTTCGTCACCGACAGCGTCAATGCTAGTAAGAATAGGAACGTTGGTGGAAGTAAGCTGCATTCATTAGGTGTATCATCGATTTTTTATCAACAAAGCCCTGACAAAAACTTTAAACTACTTCTGTGATGTTATTCGGGACACGGACTACCGGATAGGTATGCCCATGAAAGCCCTTAAAGAACTACTTACGTGGTGCACACAAAGTGTGCAATTTCTCCGCAATGGCCGGCTCTACAAACAGATAGACAGTGTAGCGATGGGCTTACGCCTTGGCCCGTTTCTCGCAAATGTCTTTATGGGTAAGATCGACAAAACGAGTCTAAGAGGCACCATCAGTGACCTCGATACGCGGATGGCAACTTCTGTCTGACATACCGTAATATAATTATCCCTGCAATTATACTGGGCTGATCATGAATTTATAAAACTATATGTTTTCCGAATACACGTTTATAGTCAAACATGGAAATATTTGCAGAACCTCGTCTATTTGCTTCCATAATCGGTGGTGTAAGGACGACTGTGATTTGTATCCACTTCCTCTCTCTCCTATTTTATTTCCTATATGCGGGTTTCAGTGGATCGGATCGTGATTTGTATCAACTTTCTCTCTCTCCTATTTTATTTCCTATATGCGGGTTTCATCGGATCGTCATTTATAGTAACTCTTGTTGTTATGCCTTGTCTTTCTGGGAAGTTTCAAAATGTTGTATGCTTTCATTCGTCGTGTAAATCATACGAAGACAGGATGCGGTCGAAAAGCCATTGAACAGTTTATTGTATACGATAAATCCTGCTTTTAATGTCCCCTTCGTTTTCCCGAGTGGTAACTGTACCTTCTGAGTCCGGATTATCTTACCTGGGCTCACAAATCCCCAGCATTTTCCCACGGTCAACGTGCGTAAGGGGGCTAGACAACCTCCCTCCTCCCCTGCCTCTGCATCGCAATACTGCTCTCCAGCCAGCCCACTCAAACGACAAAAACAATCTTGCGAAGGCGGTTATTGTCAGGTCAACTGCAGGGATTTCCCAGACCTACCTGAGGAAAAGATAGGCAATTTCGAATTTTATTCCCCCTGGCTGCCCAGGCTGGCCGCTCTTGCGTCGTAAAATGATATTTAAACAGCCCTGTCGGTTATGATTAATTGAAAGTTTGCCGTCTGCGAGTTTGCTCACGCCCCCTGCCCTTGACCCCCCTGTCCCCCGCCCCCCTCGGGAGGTACCCGTTAAATTTAGTGGATTCTCCAATTAACCCAAATCATCCTCCGCACACACACACACACAAGGTGTCTGATGTTGCTGCTGCCGATGCGTCGGAGATCTCATTTTCTGCCCGCTCGCCCATCTGGTCTGAGCACTCGTCATTTCGCGCGTTTTCTTCGCACCCTGCGCCGTGGAGGAATTGGTGAAATTTCGCTTGATTGGCCGCCTGTCCCCGACTGAGGGTGGTGTGCGGGGGGCGGGGCAGGGGGGACGCTGTCCGTGTGCATGGTGGGGGGCACTGCGAGACGTGTTCGCTGCTCACGCGAACGATTGAAAGAGAAAGGGACCAGGAGCGGGGGAGCGATCAGCGGGACGCAACTCCCCCGAGGCATAACCGAGGCTGTCAGCTGTGGGGGGAGGGGGGGGGGGGAATCGCACCATGCAGCAGCTCGCCTTTCGTCTTCACTGATTTCCTTAATTACTTTGTCAGCTGGCGTTATTGTGACGTGTCGGTCGGTCGGATTGACTCGCTCCGTCTTTCTCTTCTGCAAAGGCGTGCGCGCATTTGCGAGCGGTCGCCCGCTATGATTAATTAGGCAGATTATATTTTGAAGCAGCCACACCACCAACGGAAGCGCAGAGTCTCCGTCCCTCCCCACGCCGTTTCTTTTTCTGCTCAATTGGACAGCTTAATGCGAGAGTCCGGACGATTAAAAAACTGGCCGCTATCGTCGGTGATCTACACTGCACTGCACTGCACAGCAAATCAAGTTTTGTTCAAAAACTGCGGGCTGCTATTGGCCAGGTGTCGTATTGATTTACCAATCGTGTACCACTCGTGAGCAGAGAGCATGACTATTGGTCGAAAGAGTGAACGTGGGATTAATACGCGGAACACCTTTTCAAGCTATTTGCTGCGAGTGAAGCCTTGGTTAGACGAAAATTTTAATTTAGTTATGTTTTGATTAAAAGTATTACTCTTGTCTATTTTTACTTAAAATTATGAAATGCGATAGGCAGATGAAAAAATGCACCCCTATCACGTTAAGAGAGGTAAAATAACCGTTTTTCGATATCACTGCACCCTTACTTTCTGTCAGAAACTAAAAAAATTGTTATATCCCATGACCATTAGAAACTGATATCTCACTGTGGTCAGTGATAAAGCCCAACTTGAATTACGCCAGAGAAAAGACGTTGATAAACTTGCTTAAGAGCTAACGGGGTCTATCTTGTACGTATGACTAATACTCTTCGTTATTCCGCCTGAACTTAAGTACAGTGAAGTGTGTTAACACTTGGGAGTCATATCGACCGATCTATCTTGATTTTAGGGCGAAATGTGAACTTTCTGAATTGCCATGGACAACTGCATAGCAAAGGAGAGTCGGTAATCGATAATTACAATATAAACGAAGGCAGAGGTTAGATTGATACAAACTACTATTGGTCCTCGTGGGGTGTGTGGAGGAAGTGAGATAGATGCAGTGAAAGTCTGCGGTCACTATGATTCAGCACGTCACCGTG
Organism: Ligula intestinalis; assembly: GCA_036362985.1. Lineage (NCBI taxonomy): Eukaryota > Metazoa > Platyhelminthes > Cestoda > Diphyllobothriidea > Diphyllobothriidae > Ligula > Ligula intestinalis. The sequence continues at coordinate 38,817 of JAYGXS010000176.1, forward strand.
TCTACACCACCCTGCCGTAGAGCACATGGTAAAAATCTTCGAAACCGAAGGGCGAACTGTCCATTTCTCGACTAGAGGCCCCAACAAGGCGAAAGAAACCACGTATTCCAAAGTATTAAGCTGAAGGTCGTCAAAATGTCTGAGTAAAAGGCTGTTTTATGACTATAAGGTCGAGTTCCAGGAGAACTGTGAGGAAAAGCAGGTGTGGCTTGGCTGAAACTAGACCTATGATTATAAAGTTGGAAGTGGTATCATTTCTACTGTACGCCGTATTTAACGCTGCATTTGGTGCACGATTTCGCCTCGTAACTGATGTCACCCCACATATTTATTTGATATTCTCGAAGTAAACTAATATGGTTTATTGCTTTTCAGTAAGACAGGTCAGGCGGGGAAAAAGAAATTGACACTCACCGAACTCTTCTGTCCCGCTCTGCCTTGGGTTTCATTTCTCGGGCCCTGACAGCAGCTGCACAGCGGCTAGGAAACCTAGACAGATAGTATTGCTGCATATAGCTGGTTGATGATGAAAAATAGATTGAGGCGAATGTTCGCATTCCAGGACCATACATATTTTGAGAAGAATAAAGGAGAAAGCGTGAGTTCGATACAGCGAGGCCCCTACTCATGGCACTTCAGTTTGCCTACATGTGCTGAAGGTATCACGGTCCGCTAGTAGTCATAGCTACGTATTTTTAACAGTTGTCAGGTTGTTTCGGTTGGTTAGGGTTGGAGCCAGCCTCAAGCTGAAGACTACCGCATAAAAATGCAACGCTCGTTGACAAACGTTTACCGACGACTAACGAATGTCACTTTTTCCGTTCTGCCTTGTGTCTCGTGTTTCGAGCCCTGAGAGGAGCGACATAGCGGCTAATAGTCTTAGACAGACAGTGTTGCCGGCGAGAACAAGCGGGAGACTGGAATGACCATTTCTGGCTGATTAGCCGTCATCAGTCAGTCATACTCATTCCCCTAAATGGTACACCGCCCGAGGCTTGACCTCGCGACCTTTTCGATCAGAGTCTAACACTCTAACAATTGAACCACGTACTTTTTGCCTTGCCGGTTCAGATCGGGAGATACTGACACTCGTTGCTGAAAGTTCACCGATCGCGCGAACGGAACTCACTTGTCCGGCTCTGCCTTGAGCTGCATTTCGCCGGCCCTGAAGGCAGCCGTAACAGCTAGGAGTATAGGCTGATAGTGTTGCCAGAAAATAAATTTCTGCAATACGCGAAGACAGAGAACCGCTTATTCCGGAGCGTTGTTCAAATTTTTGCAGACATTAAGATGGGGAGTTCATTTAGCTCTTTTTTAGAGTCGGGTTTAGGTTTAGTTGTGGTTAAGGCTGTAGTTATTTTTATTTTTTGGTTAGGCTTGTGACTCGATGAGTTTTGCGTAAGACCACGTGAGGCAGGCGGTTCTAGTGCTTTTTCAAACTTTCGCGCAAAAAACAATGAATTCCTTTTGGCCTCCGACAGTTCCTGCTGTTTATTTGATTTCTGAGGGGTTGCTTTTGACGACTGGCACCAAGGGCTGCAAAACATAGTAAAAAAGGCTAAACTACGGACAATGAGGAGGGTTAGTGTTAATTTATGGTTATGATAAAGACCGGGTAAACGTTAAGTTGGTTTAGTTTTATACCGTCAAAGTTAGATTAATATACTTTGCTAACTACTATGTACTAAACTAAACTAAACTAAATAGACCAAACTAAAGTTAACAAAAGTAAATAAAACTAAAAACTAAATTAAAATAATACAACCGGTCCCGTAAAATAGAATTCTGGGACTAGGGCTATCTAAGTTGGGCGACCAACCTTACTTTCACCAGCGGCGTTACTGGTAAATTTGGGCCATGGTTAGAACACGTGACTATTTACTTGTCCGGAAATTATGAGCCGGGCCACATTTACCAATTGGATCCTATTCACTTGGTCTGCTTAGGGGCCCTATGCGTCCGCCCTGCCGAGCGCTGGCCTGCTCTTCTGAGGTACCGACAAGCCATTTATCGCCCGTCTAGTCTATGAGGTTATTTGTGTGCTATTTTGACCAATCATTTTTCAGAACTGCTTGTCTGTGCCTGCATCAGCGCACACAAAAAAGATGTTCTCCGATTCACCCCCCCCCCAGGCTGAGATCAACGTGTCTGCCGGGCGAGGGGGGGAGGGGCGAGGACAAAATCTCTTACCGCCCCAGACGTGCACATATAATTTCTGATTAAAAATAGGGGGCGAGACAGCGAGAGCAAATTTGCACCACCGAGACGACACCCCGGGCATTTCAGCACTGGTCGAATTCACCGTCTTCAAAAGCAGACCTCTGCCAACACCTCAGGCGACGCGGAGCCGTCGAACCGTCTGGCGCCACTCGAATGTGCACACTCGAATGACCAAATTACCTAAACAGAGCCGGACTGCTCAGCGGGTGGGTGTGAGTGCACGGCGCGGTGCGGCGCGGTACGTGCCTCAGACACACGCAAGCAAGCACCTACCGCAGCAACGCCGAGAGAGAGCAAAACTGGTCTTACTTTCAACTGCTTGATCCTTGCGCACACATCCTCACGTGTGCCTGTGTGTGTGTGCGGCCATCGTTCTCAAATAACCGCCACTGCCACCAACATCGAAGTTGCCGTAGAGTGGAAACCGCGGTGGCGGTGGCGGCGGGGAGCGTTGGCCACGGAAGAAAGAGTGCCTGTATTAGTGCCTTTTGATATCACAGCACTGCATTCGCCAGCGGCATAGCCATTGCCTCGGCTTTTGATAGTACCCGCTGGCATAAACCCTTAGAGAGGCTGACTGGTTTCCGGTAGACCACCTGAAAGGCTTCGTTAGGATCTCTTTGGTGATTCAAATTGACAACCTGTGTGAGAACATAACTAGAGATTGATCTAGCCAGGCCAGTATGTGTTCACGTACCCTCTTTTCCAGGCGTCTCCCTGTTCGGTCAATGTATCCTGCTCCACAGGAGTAAGTGAAAGAGTAACCACACATCAATGTGGCCTTCAGTTAGAGTAGGAAGGGGAGGGTTCGTGACGAATACACGTAAGCTCACGACGGGAAAGGATTCAGGTCTGTGTTAGAATAAAGATCAGGGTAACTGGTACAGTTTGTTTTATGTTTAGACGGCGACGGGGAATTCCTATCCAGGTACCCTGTTTAGAGGGCCATATGAATCATCCATGCAGAGCATTGGCCTGCTATTCTGGGGTACAGAAAAATGTATCCACCTTATTGAGGTTATTCGAGTGGTATTTTGACCATTCATCTTTCCGACCTGCCTGTTATGCTTGCATCATCGCACACTAAATAGTTGTCCGCTGATTCACTTATACTCAGCAAACGCTAATCTTCGACCGCCCCCTCTCCCCACAATTCGAGACCGGTGGGGGCCGGCGGTGGATTCTTCGCCTGTCCCAGACTTGCACATATAAATGCTGATTAAAAATGGGGGGTGAGAGAACGAGAGCAAGCTTGCGCCATCGAAGCTACACCACGGGCATTTCAGCACCGACGCCTCCACGACTGATCGAATTCACCGTCGTCAAAAGCAGACCTCTGCCAACACGTCATGCGACGCGGAGCAGTCGAACCGTCTGGCGCCACTCGAATGCGGGCACACACTCGAATGACCAAATTACCTGAAACAGAGCCGTACTGCTCAGGGGCCATGCACGCGCGGCGCGGTACGTGCCTCAGACACACGCAAGCAAGCACCCACCGCAGCAACGCCGAGAGAGAGAGAGCAAAACGGGTCTTACTTTCAACTGCTTGACCCTTGCGCAAACACCCTCACATGTGCTTGTGTGTGTGTGCGGCAATAGTTCTCAAATAACCGCCACTGCCACCAACATCGACGTTGCCGTAGAGCGGAAACCACGGTGGCGGCGGGGAGCGTCGGCCACGGAAGAAAAAGTGCCTGTATTAGCGTCTTCTGACATCACAGCACTGTAGTCGCCAGCTGCATAGCCACTGCCTCGGCTTTTGATGGTGCCCGTTGGCGTAGGCCCTTGGAGAAGTTGGCTAGTGTCCGGTAGACAATCTGAAAAACTTCGTTAGGATCGACTCGGTGATCCGTATCGGCAAGGTGTGCGAGAACAGAACTCGAGATCGATCTACTTTCACCTCTACTTATCCAGGCTGGTATGTGTTGACGTACTCTCTTTGCCAGCGGTCGCATTGTTCGGCCAATGCAACCTGCTCCACAGGAGCAAGTGAAAATGTAAGCACACATCGATGCAACCTTCAATTGGAGTAGGAGGAGGTTAGTTCGTGAAACATGCATGTATGTTCGTCACGGGAAAATATAAAGGTTGGGTTTAGGATAAAGACAGGGGAGAGTGGTTAAGTTAACGTTATGGTTATGGTATAAGCACGCGAATATTTACTCGTTCTGGAATTATGAGCTGGGCCACCTTTACCATTTGGACCCTATTCACGTGTCCTGTTTAGGGAACCCTATTTGTCCGCCTTCCCGAGCTTTCGGTTGCGATTCTAAGGTATCGACAACTCATTTATCCACCCTCCTGTTGACCAATCAACCAAATCATTTGCTTGCAATGACCGCACACAAAAAGGTATTCGCTGATTCACTTATACTCGAACGTTAGTCTCCAACCGCCCCCCCCCCCAGGTCGAGATCAACGTATTTGCCGGACGGGGGGGGGGGTGAGGGGAGCACTATCGAAGCAACACCACGGGCATGTCAGCACCGACGCCTCCACGACTGATCGAATTCACCGTCGTCGAAAGCAGACCTCTGCCAACACCTCAGGCGACGCGGAGCAGTCGAACCGTCTGGCGCCACTCGAATGCGCGCACACACTCGAATGACCAAATTACCTGAAACAGAGCCGTAGTTCTCAGGGGGCGTGCACGGCGTGGCGCGGTACGTGCCTCAGAGACACGCGTGCCTGCAGGCACCCACCGCAGCAACGCCGAGAGAGAGAGAGCAAGACGGGTCTTACTTTCAACTGTTTGACCCTTCTGCACACACACACACACACACACACACACACACACACACACACAC
>JAYGXS010000177.1:0-43833 GCA_036362985.1 Ligula intestinalis
CTCCATTTTTAGGCAGTCATAAAGTCCACGGCCTGATTGACGTTATTAGCACATCCATCCCTGCCTAAGCTAGTTATAAGTTTGGAATTTTCTTCTTCTCTTAGGGCAAATGGATGAAGAGCGCAGGTTACTCCTCGACTCACTTGACGTCATGCTTTCGGAACTGCTGCACTACGTTCGGGCTGAGCTGTCGATATTCGAAAAAGAAAATCAACCAGGGGAAACACCAATCCCTGTTCCTCTCAGTACGCCACTGCGCAGTCCGCATGTGATCCCATCTCCTTCACCTTCTTCTGCCCGTCACATGGTTCTGAGGAGCCGGAGTAACGAGTTTTCCTCACGAACTCCCTGCACTTCAACGCAAGTGTCGGCCTGTAGTTGTTCAGCCTGCCGGCAGTCTTTCTATTCTTCGTCAACTCGTTACACTTCATTCACCAAAACTTGCAGTTGCTGTGTTGCAGCACATGCAGCGGAAAAGTAAGTGCGCCACTCCAAGGCCTCTGTTTGAACTACGTTTTCACATTGTCCGGTTTAGTAGTAATAGCAAGCAGATTACAGTCCTTGTTCGTTGGCTATATTTTCCTCCAATTAGGATCAGGCTTATTGCCTGTGAATTGCATGTTTTTGTCTTCGGTGTTTTATCACATCCTTGTTCGAATGTCATTTAGAAAAAGTCACGAGCCTTCACCGCTTGTGTCATCTCTTCCCAATGGAAAACTGTCTGAATTTTACGACTTGGATCCTCTAATAACTTCTCTATTCACAGTCGTATTTTAGCTGCGGGCGGCGTACCATCCTGTAAGTCACCGTATCTGCACACAATTAACGATTTTAAACTTTAATTCCATACTATCTAGTACACTAAAAGTTGCCGCTCGTCAACTGAAATTTTCCTGAAACCTGATGCTGTAGATTGTTGGCTTTACCGGAAATTTGGGAACCGTGTAAAGCTAGTTAGGTCATGAGCAACTTTCATTAGTTTGCTTCAGGGGTTCGAGCTTGCTGTTTTCTCTGCTGGATTGTTGCGTGGCCAGTCCGCGCACTCATAAGCCTTCGTATCTTCATGCTAGGCGTTAGGAAACTGATCCAATTTGATTGGACGACTGGGCGGCAGGACTTGGTTCCCCCACATACTGCGCTAAAGCCGCCTGTCGTGATCCACTGTACTCATTCATACTCTCGCAGCATTTAAAGTCAGAGACAGATCTCAAAAAAATCAGAACTTGAATACTTAATTAGTGTGCAGATTTTCACTGTTTTTACAATTTTAGCTATCTTTTATACAAAGCAAAGACAAACTCATGCTTTCTTGTAGTCATTTGATAGCAATTTTTGGAGGGTCTGCCAACTGACGGGAAAACTCGGGCCCCATATGTAGCTGCTCCTTCTGTACGCGTGTGTCTGTGTGTGCGTATGGGAGGAGAGAGAAGACTGAGAGTCAGGATGCAATGGCTCCCTCTTAATGTGGCCTTTATGGCGCTCCCGTGCAGTCGGGAGCATACCTAGCGAGATGGCTGTGTCAAGTGTGCGCGTGCTGAGTGTTTGTCGCGCCAGCCATCTACACCCTCCCTCATCCCCAGTCTTATTGACTTTGTCTTTACACCGGATATGGAGGTTGGAGTGGCGAGTGAGTGGGTAGATTCTGCGCGAGTCTGCCTAAACTCCTGTTTTTTCTCGTGCCAGTTCTGTGCGTTGCTCCTGCTTGCTGTGGCTTCGTGTTGCTTGCCCAGCTCGCCTCAGTGTCTGTTGCGACTTACTTCAGCGTTTGCTGCGGCTTGTTGGAGCACGTAGTGTCCATCGTCAAAATCGACGGGGGAACTGTCGTGATAGCAATTTACGTCTTATGTCAAATTTTATGTCCACAGGAAAGGTATGTTTAGGTTTCGCAAACGTTTTAGCTCGATCTGCTGTGGCATCTGTATTGAAGATTTTCAATCGACAAGGGTTACTGTTAATCGAACAGATACGATGCAATCTGAATAGTCATCATACACAATTTTACAACTAGAGCCTTTTAAAGCCAAACAGTTGACTCTCCTTGGGTAAAAAATGAAAATGTGATTTACTATCAAATAAATACAAGAGTCATCACTTTTTTGTAAAAAAATATGTCGATGCATTTTAAAGTTGCGAAAACCCCCATCAGAGAGAGATTCGGAAGAGCTGTTGGCGAGCATATGTATGCTTTCGATAAATTTTCGTCGAGCCATTTCATTTATATAGGAACGGAGTCAAGTATAAACTAGTGATCAGTTATGTTCGTCACTTCATGCACATGCGTCATGGAAATACGGGGGTGGGTGGGTTGGGGTTAGGCTCAATAAGAGGCAGGTAGGCGCTGACTCCTGAAACCAATATAACCTGCTCTACAGGAGCAAGTAAGTGAGTAAATACACATGGAGGGGGATGTAAACTGGCAACCTATCCTTATCTTCCCCGTGCCAGACCAATTTGATAGAGAATAGTATCCAAACTGTCGCTGATGGGCAGTTTAATGATACAGCTTGGCGAAGACGTCTTTTTAGAAGTTCACTTGTCGCATCCCTTTTGAAGAGAACTTTGAGTAATACCGCTTTCTTTTCCACAGTAAGTGGGGGTACGGTTTATTTATCTTACAACCATATTCGTTTTGATGACTCTCGGGATACTCATTATCGCGAAGCAGGTTCTAGATTTTCTTATGCTCCTCCTCAATGCTGTCTGCCGCGCTAAATATCAGACTAGATTGCGGCTCTGTTGCTCGGCTCCGCACTTGGCATGGCCAACGGGCACTTTATTGTATGGGTTTTACGCCTCTCTCCCCTGAACCGACTTCAACAAACCCTCTCTGTCGCGTAAATAATTCTCTTATCGGCCTTAATCGCACCCCCCGTATTCCCATGACTCATTTGCATGAAATGACGAACATAATTAACCGCATGTTTACTTTTGGCCTCTTTCCCATGCAAACGTCATGGTTCGACGAGAATTTATCGCAGGCTTACGTAGGCTGGCCAACTGCTCTTCTGAGTATTTGCAGTTGTAAGAGCATCGACTGAATTTTTTGAGAAGGTATAAAAGACGTTATTTCGAAAGCCAGCATCTTGCTGTGTCCCAAGTGCCTCCAGGATAATAAATATTACAGTTCCACTTAATTATTTATTCCTAATCAAAACCAACCTTTTAATTTTGGTTGAAATTGCAAAACAAAACTTAAGAATGTAAATACTTTATTGGTATTCATTTTCCTCATTTATTTTCGATACCCCTTTTCCTTAGAATGTACTTTAGAGACAGCGTGTGCAAAAGTGTTCTTTCTTGTTTTTATTTGGTAGTAACAACATCTTCTTCAAATTAGGTATCCGAAAAAGATTTTAACTTGTGGAAAAATTGTTAACGTGACATGCTTTTTCACTTTGATATCGGGGTTCAAATGAACAAATGAAAGGAAAACTGATATTTCCATATCATGTTAAGGTGTCTTAGCAGGTTCAGAAACATTTGCAGCGGGTGTGGTTTAAGTTAATAAATAGACAGAGAGGATGGCAATTTCATTTCACAATAAGCAACATTTTTGAAACCGTACACTACTCTTTTATCAACCATAAACGATTAGGAATGCATAAGGTGCTAACAAATAAGCGCTAGTAAGTGTATTTTAATGATTTCTTTTCTGCAAAACTTGTTTGAATCTATAAAGGCATACACTGTCATTTAGAAGAACGCATCCTATTTAGGTAGTCGTTTTTATAAAGTATCAAATGGGCAGGCGACTAGAAGGAAGAGCATTTGATAGTCAGCATCCTAGCGTGATCGAAATGGCTGGCAAACTTTTAAAATTGCATGAGCTCGGACACTGTATATACGCTGCTCATACAGAGAATATGCGATTGCTGGAACAAGGAGTTTATTGGTCTGACGTTTCGGATACTTGAGCTCATCAGTTGTGTCATCTTGTCTGCAGCGCTGTAAGCAATTGCCTGATTTACCATTCCAGTGCCTCCTCCCGTTCGGCAACCATAACGGCCCGACAGCAGTGTTCCTGTTTGTCCTCCCGCCTTTCCTTGGCTTCTACTCGGAAGCCAGACCGAGTTGCCGCCGCCAAGGGTGATTCCTCCTCCGGTGTTGGCAGTTTCTGTCACCGTCATTATCATCATCGGCACTCCTCCTATCATCAGTCTGCATCAATGCAGTCCTCTTCTTGCAGTTGCCCGTACGCTGCATCGCCCAGCTATGACTGATTTCCCTCCCCCCTCACTTCTCATCTACCTCATTTTTAAGGCCTTTTTGCTAGTAAATGCATGCATTTGTACGGCTTTTCTTGTAACCAGTGAGTCCTTCGCCATGATGTCTTATCGAAAGATCGTTTTTGCGAATGAGTCGTTTTAGGCACAACCCAGTCGCATAGAAGGCCGCTTGGAATATGAGCGAGGGCTTTATAATTGAAACTAGTTAAGGAAGGTTCACTAATCGCCTTAACGGAACTCACTCGGCCTTGGGGCTGCTAATTTTCGAGACCCGCCAACAGCCGCACTGCAGCGGCTAGTAGTCTAAGCAGATAGCGAGTCCGTGTCTCAACATTTAGAGCGATAGACTTCTGAACAGAAGGGTCGTGGGTTTGAGCCTCGGTTGGCGCACCACTTAGAATTGGGTATGACTAGCTAATGACCCAGAAATGGTCATTCCAATCTAAGAATGACCCATCATGCCCAATCGACCATAGACGAAGGTAACATCTAGTTTTACTACCTGTCTGTGACAAGGATTTGTTTGAGCCTACCGTTCGCCAGTGTCTTCAGATAGTCAATCAGGCTTCTTTGCATACCTCATCTCTAGTATGTGTGAACCCAGTCTTTGGGACTGCACTTCCTTTTGCGCAGCAGGTAAGAATGATGCTCCCGTTCGCTCTGAACTTGATGGTTTATATAAATCTAAATTAGCAACGAGTTGCCTTGTGCCTGATGCTTTGGAAACTTGTCTGTGGTTTTTTCTACAACCAGTAACTATCGTCCTGGGACCCTTGATGTCTTCATGTGAGTCCAGATACGGGAAGAAACCCCGGACATTACTGGAGTCCTGAAGGCACGTATAGGCTATTCGGTACTAAACAACTGAAAGTCAGTATATCGCAGGTATTGTCAGGTGTGGCGTGCTTGCCGAATTGGGCGTTTCAAAACATGTTACTTACTTTAAGTTAGTAGCAATTATGTTTGTACTGAAAGCAGGAAATCAACGTGACTCTTGTCAGGGTTTTCAGGTAACACCTGTGTTGGGAGTGCGATAAAGCGTATTTACGTAGGAAGAACACATTAATTATGATTCAGAAAACGCAATTCCTATTACCTTCTGGTCGAAATTAGCTGAAATCAAGCTGCGTTTAAAAATTGGGGTTAGAATTACCACAGTATAATACGGGAAAATTAACGCTTAGTTGACAATTCTTTAGTAACCAAATCATACTTTCAATATTGAGGCTTAGTCGGTGCTGAGTTATCTTTCAGATATAGTCACTTACTTATTTCATTTAGAAAACGGGTAAGGATTACCTGGGTATTATGCCACCTCGATAAAGGTGAGACAACGGCTATGGAAGTGTTCTTTGGACTAAAATAAAATCTTCACTAGCATGTAAAATGAAGGAAGGGGACATCTCCTCTGATTCTAAAAGTCGCCTAGGGTCATAATCGTAGGTTGTATAGGTTGTTAGGAATTTGTCGTCAATGCGTTTTCATCAACACGAACTAACTGGATATTTAGGCTGGCGTATCGCTCTGGTTCCTAATAGTCTAGCTGCGTACATACTGGACGATGCCAATGCTCTTATCGAGTCAGCAGATAGAAAATCACTGCCTAAAATGCGTTGGGGTGTGAAAAATTTTGGAAATTGATGTTTTTCTTTGGGCGGTAAATATGACACAAGTAGGTGAAATGTGTTCCGGTCACGAGAATTTCGGATGTAGCATGTAATTTGATTTGGTTTGTGCTATATGAACATGCTAATTACTTTGTGTTAGTAGTATTTATATTTGTGTTGAAGAGGCTGGTTACTGACAATGTGATAGCCATCATGTTCAAGCAAGGTTCCGGATACACGACGAGCAAATGCCATCTAGTTGTTCAAATGTGAATGTGTGGTTTTACCATAAAGGTCATAGCTTTAAACTCTAGGTGTGGACCGGAAGTAAAATTTTGGCCCTGGCAACTGGAATTCAAGTTTATTCAACAATTCCAAAAGAACTGACAAGATCTCGTTCGAAAGCAAAATAATGTATCAGAAAAAGGACGTTGGGAACTGTGTAGAGCCTATTGATGACTCAAGTCTTTCACAGTTGGGACATTGAGGCACAGAAAATCAGAGGAGCACTTTTCTTGGGTTTAAGATCTATACTGCAAGTATTTTGCAAGGTATTTACGTGCAGAATGCACGCTACCTTGGGTTGACTTACCGCAAAAAATGTGCCTTGCCTTCAAATGATGACCACAGGCAATCTAACTTTGTGATAATCGTTTCGGGGCTAGATTTACAAAGACTGAACTCAAGGGGATGAAAAAATTGCAATTTAAGTATAATCTGATAATTGTAAGCAGGAACGCGTGTACGCAGGTGCGCCTGGATTTTCAACCGTCTTGTGGAGGGTGCAGCCGCAATATATAATTCATAGTAGGAGGCTCACTGACCTGGTTAGGAAACAGCCATCAGCCAGTCATTCCCAATTCCAGGTGTGACAACATCGAGATTCTAACCCGCGATTCTGGTCATGGAGTGCAACACTCTACCGTTGCACCGCGGGTCCGTTATTATTTTGGGTCAAGGTGTCAGGTGAAAGAAAGTCTCTGATGAAGTTATTCGGTTAACCGAATAGTAGGGTGCTCGCCAATCATGCTCGTGCCTGGAAGCTCGTTCTAGAGTTCTCCTAGGCACTCATATAGCGATTTGTAGTGGAACTCACAAAGACAAGAGCGACCGGAGAAGCCATTTCTGACTTATTAAACGTAATCAACTAGTCATACCTAGTCCCAGGTGAACACGCCACCCTTCGTTCATTGAGGCCCGACGATTGCACCGTGAGATCTTTGCTTTTGTCGGTTTCGATCGCGTAGATGATAAAAGTAAGCTACTCAGTGATCCGAGTGTGCTCATAGCGATGCAAACTAGTGCAGAATCCACTCCCGTCTCCTAGGTGTGGATCGCTCAAGATTCGAACCCACAACCATTGAGTCATTGAGTAAAATACCCTGCCATCGCACTGTGGGCCCATTTTTTGTGTAGGTTGTGATCGGGAAGAAGAAGATGATGATAGTAGGGTGCTCACCGATCTGATTGTGTCCATAACGATGCAAACTAGCGTAGAATTTATCCCAATCCTGCCTCCCATACCAACCATGTGTCAAGATCAGGACAACCGTGCAAAAACGACACTTTTGCAACGATTGGTGGAACCAAATTGCTAGTCTGCGTTCAGCTTGATTTAACAACTTACTGGAGCTCGCACAAGTGTGCGAGTGTCATCATGGTCATGCTGTAACGGTAGCCCAGACCGAGATATCACCGCTCAATAACGCCTTGTGTGAGTTCCCAAGGGGAAAACATGACAAGAATTGTTCAGCAGCAGAATTCTTTGAGGGAAAAAGGTACAACAAATTTAGGGTAACGAACGTGTGTCAGATAGGTCCAGGAACAAATCAGCTTCTCTTCTATATTAGTCACTGATGCGATTGGCTGGGACTCAGAGGCTGACACCCAACTTGAATGTTTAATTATCGATTGATTGACGGCACGTGTACGTTCGCCCGTGCAGACCGATCGATAGCCTGCTTTCAGCGCGCTATTGCTTGCAAGCTAACTGCTTGCTAAAGCTGTTCGTTAGGCCGTCCTAACAAGTCACACTTAGTATGAGTAGTATTTGCAGCCAACCACTCACTCCTGAGTAGGAACGAGTAATGCCGACCTTCTGGTATAGGATGGTGACTGGAGTTAGAAAACAGCATATTGATTTGGAGCACGAGCATGGTGCAAACCAGTGAAATGTAGTGCAATCACAGTATGGGAATAGATAATGGCTCAGTGTGTGACGTATTTATGCCGCATAGGCATGCTAATAACTGTTTGTTAGTAGAACCTATTATTATACTTTTGGAGTAGCATGAATCAATCCAGCTGTCTCTGTGGGCGCGTGTGCAGTAGCCGACAAATTGAGACCGACTGTTAGTTCTTCATTCGGTCACTCCAGACGACAATTCGACCGTCCATTTCGACTATGTTTACCAGGTGCTTTGCGCATGAGTAAGTTTTAAGTGATAATAGACTTGTGCTCATCTACCGAACTCGCTCTCTTCCCCCACCCACCTATGCTCAGTGTCAAGACAGAGTTGCAAAAAGACCGGAGACGTGATCGGGTACAGCTGGTTGGCGCGGCCGAAGCCACCCCTCTTATTGACGAACCTATTGACGAACACGTTACTTTTACTTTCATTACACAGCTACTTAAATTTTCCCAGTAGCAAGATTATATTGCAACGTGTGTTGCTTCCGGACCATTGGACTGTCATTACCCCCGCTGTCAACCGCATGTCTTACGGCACAATGGGTGCAGGGAGATTGATTTGCGTGTACGATGGGTTAGAATGACAGCACACTTTCACAGTATTTGCCGCACCGCTCCTCACCCGTCTTAACTCAGTGGTAAGAAAAAATCTGTAACTCGGCCGACTCCAGCCCTGTTTTTGGTACCTGTTCGTGAACTCTCTCTCTCCTATACGGAGCTTGTTTGTTTCGGAAGGCCAATGAATTCATGTGCGCCCATTACTGCTTGAATTCATACTCAATATGTTTTTTTTAACCATGATAATTCTTTCGCATCAAGTCTGTCTGACGCCTGCTCTGCCATCTAGGCATCAAGTGACGCAACTAATTTGGAAGAAAATTGCAATAATACTTTTAAGCTCACCATGTGGTCACTCTTCCGGTCGCATATACAATCCACACCGGGCTACACGTTATTTTTTTTCAGAAAATTTATGGCTACCAGTCCAGCATTCTTGTTCAGTGCGCAGCGCCTCAGGGTCATGCAGCTTTGCAGCAAATGGTTTCCAACTCGCTGACCTGCAGACACTTGACTGACTCCTCGACCACCGATTTAGAGGAAGTCCGCCGTGAGCTCCAAAACACGTTGGAGCAGGGACGGCGACTTGGACTAGATTTAAGTGAGATGAGACTTGTGATGCATCTTCCTCACTCTGTCTTCTCATTTCCCCACGTATGTCCGGTGTCAAGGCAAAGTCAGGAAGACCGGAGATTGTAAAGGGGGCGCAGGTCCACGCACTGCGGGTGATCACAACCAGAAAACCACAGAAATGTTGAGCAGGGGTGGCTCGGATCCTAGCTGAGTGGGTCAGCCATAAAGGCCATATTAAGAAGGAACCACTGCAATCTGACTCTCAGTACGCCAGTTAGACAGTCACACAACAGAAACAAGCACACTGGACTGAGCGGGCCTTCCGAGTTATCCCGTCAGCTGGCGGCAACTTTCCAAGCCACAGATTTCGACGCACCGAGATAGCTTCAAGCACGTCAGATTGATTAGAGTGAGAAAATAAATGCGTTGAGCCGTCGACCTCATTCTCTTCTCCAACCGTCAGCATCAAGCCACCGTCCGAGCCGTTCAGTTGTCTGTTGTGGGATGGACGCAGTGACTGACAGGGCCGGTGAACCCGTCTGCGCGTGCCACGGCACAACCTGGTCCACTTGGCGCACCCATTAGGATCTACACACTAGGAGATTAGAAGGAGCCGTCCATAAACACACGCACACACAGTACTGACTGCGAGAACCGAGTTTTTCCCCTCTATGTTGTCAAACTTCCAAACCACAACTTTTTGCGCGTTGGGATGGATCCATTCGCGTCAGATTAATTTTATTGAATGATGTGCTGGTTTAGCATGGTGATGGTTGCTCGGAGTTGGCTTCGGCTTCCCGGGTGCCAGTTGACTCGCCGAGTCTGTCAACCGCAGCGACTAGCGGAATTAGACGGGCTCGCTATGCGAACTTTGTATAACTGCCTACTTATTTCTTAGGAGTAAGCATGTTTTTCTCATCACGAAGTTGCGGCACAATCCACCACATTGCACTCCAAATAAAATCACATGTTTGCTGACGGAAATAACCGTGATTTTGCAGGGCGTCGTGCGTAGTGGTTTGGAGTAGCCTCAGATGCAGTCAAGCTGGACTCAAAGTCGGAGGCACGAGTTCAACTTTGCCGCAGTTGAAATTATGGGTCGAGGCGATGATCACACATCAAGGCAGATTAAAGAAACCTGGCTGTGGACCGACTGCTGGGTTAACTGCCACATACATTTGCCTGTCCCCTATCTTGTACTAGGAACCTCCTTATCAATGGGTAGCGAGTCACGTCTTCTTCAAAGCTAAAGGCTATCTTTCGGTTTTAAAACAGCGTCTAATTATAGGTTTTCTAAGACAGTAAAATATTAATTCAGATCATATTGTATGTGTTTGTTTGCAGATGCCCCTCATCTGTATACTTAACAAAAGTCTTGCCTGTATCTGTGTAGACCTCTATTATCATTGGTGGATGGCAGCTGTTTTTAAGTCAATCACGGAGTGTGGGCACACACACGCACGCAAGCTGGGCATGCGCTCCCGTCCGTATATTGGTCACGCGCGCCGCCCGCCTTTTGCGCGCCAGTCTGTACGTCGATCACACAGGGAAACAGTGTCGGTGTCACTATGTCTGTGTTTGTCCTTTTATCATTGATGGTAGGCAGCTGTTTCAGTCTCGCGATTGGCACCCGACGTGACAGCCGGATGTGAATATGCCACGTGGGGTGGAGAAGGGGTCGTCGCGTCCAGGCCGCCCGGTCGCCTCACCTTCGTCTTCATAATCTTCTCATTCTCACATACGGTTTGCCTAAGTAATGGGACAACAACATGTAAGGAAGCCCAAGGCGAAGCCGGGCTTCCACGCTAGTGAAGTAATAAAAGTCATTTTATGGTATAATGTAGTTGACATAGAGGAAAAAATGCTAGTCTTTACGCGGAATGCATACAAACAGTTGAATAAAAACCCTATACGCAAAGGCAAAGGGGAACTTGACTCAAACTTATTCGAGAATTGGAAAACTTTTTAAAAACGAAATATAGCTTTTCTCTGAAGACAAAATTAAAAGAAGACATGATCTGCTATTAAAATTAACGCAAGACGTAAAAATATGGCTTGCCTTTTCGATAGGATATAGGGTACGGTCGATATTTCATGCAAAATACCGAAAGTTGCGAAAGATTACTAATCCTAGGCAAAAGGGCGTTGAGTAAGCTTGTAATACTGATTATCGTGCAGCCTAATCTCAGTTCATTTCAGTCACGTCAGGATGCCGGCTTTCTAAGGAGCTTCCCACTGAACGCTTCCAAAATGCATGTTTTTCAATGGATACTTAAGTTGTATGCCTTTTACTCATTTATTTTTACTGTCCATATGAATTTAAATATGGTTTATGGTAAACAGTTACGGAATTGTAGGGAGACTGTATTGCTGGCAAAGACAAGGGTAGTCATTGATTTTTACTGCCGGCAATACAATCTGTCTATACTACCAGCTGCTACGGCTGTCAGGGCCTCTGTTGAGACTCAGGGCAGATCGAAACAAATGAGCCCCGTAAGCGGTCAGGTGAATATTTATCAACGAGTATTCATGGAATTATTCTTTATTATACTCGTTTGGTAGAAAATTACGCTTCCTTCAAGTGTTATACTTAAAGGAGGTGCAAACACCGGTTTTATAACGTTTGTAATTATGAGATTTTCTCAAGACTTAAATGATCGTTTATAAGACATTTTATCCATCACTTTATCAATGTTGCTTATAATGTTTACAGCATGATTCACATCTATTGCGAACATTTAAGGGAACTGTAATAGCCCAGTATTTCGAAACCAACTGCAGGGTGCCCCACGAAAAAACCCTAAATTTATGATGATGTTTATACTGTTATAAAAATAAAAATTATTGATTACAATTATAACTAACAACTTTATTGTGTAATTAACAAACTGTTACCTAAAAACAAGTTACAGATACCGCTCAAAATGCTGTCCATTAACTGCAAAACAGCGACGTAAGCGATCCATCCAGCTCTGAGCTGCTCGACGAATGACATCAAGAGGGATGTTGTTCCATGTGTCCATCAGCACATGTTTTATTGACTCAATATCAGTGATTCCTATTCTTCGTCTCTGAACCTCCTGTAAGAGTACACTCCAAATGCAAAAGTCCATTACATTCAGGTCAGGGCTCGTGGATGGCCATTGCTGGGGTGTGATGAAATCTGGAGTGTTAACTCGGAGCCAGGCGACAGTGTCATTGGCAGTGTGTGGCTTTGCACCATCTTGCTGCCACGTCCAGGGTTCTCCCTGCATTTTAAATTGGATTTTGTAATTGTTCTGTGCACATACCCTTTTGACAATCCCAGTTCTTTACAAATTTCACGTTGACTTGAATGTCTTCTGTGATGATCTGGTGGAGTTACGGCAAGTTCCAAGACTGCTCGCCTTGTTGGGGAATCGTGCCTGCAAGAAGTGCCACTACCAGGCTTACGCACCTTTGCTACAGGTGATCCACCTTGCTTGAATGCAGCCGCGACACCTCTAAACTGGTCAGTTGTAATGGCACCAAAAAATTTAGGCAAAATGTTCCGACATTTCTGCAACCCCCATGTTGGATGTTCTTTCCGGAATAGGACGATGACCTCGCGCTGGAAATTGCTTAGCTGTGGCATGGGTCTACACGTCTTTCCAGAATATTCCTGGCATATGGTGCGCAGGTGGGCATTTTAGAACCTTCTCCTCTGCGACCACCACCCACGTTGTGTGGGTGCTTCTCACCACTGAGCGGAACATGGCGTGGGCGACATGAATGCGGGTGCGAACCAACGGGGGCGGCTTCACTTCGGATGTGGCCCAGGTGTTCTGTTTTCTCCGCCATCGATCGTGACGGCATGGGCGGTCCAGCCGCCGTAACAATCACAAACTTGGGAGTTTTTTGTGGGGCACCCTTTAGTAGGCAGAAGCGAGGGCAAAGCCGGTTCTGATCGTAAGAGTATTCAGGATAACACAAAGACAGCGAAATCCTCAGCTCCTCCAATGCAGTCTATTTATTAGGCTCTGGCCTTCTAGAATGCTCCTGGCCCAGTAGTATGCGACTTCTGTTCTGGCATGCCGCTGATCGATAGTTTGCCACGCTGTGTGAGTGGTCGTTGGCGTTCGCTGTTTGTTTGTCCGCATGACTCCAGGCCGTGGGCTCTGAGTGCATGGCCGCTCGCGTCCCTATAACAGGAACGATGTGACCCCTTCCAAAAATGTAGAGAAAAACGTACTTATCCTCAGACAGGCTGCGCGCAGCATGCCGTTTGGAAACCTCAAAATTAAGAAACTTTTAAAAAACAAACTATGCCCTTTCTTTAAGTATAACACTTGAATAAGACGTCATTGCCCACAAGATGAGTACAAAAAAGACTAATTTTGTGAAAGTTTTCTTTAAAATATAGTTGAATTTATAAGAGAAAGTGCACTCCAATTAGATGAATGCAAACTACTTAAGTAATAATTTTTTGCAGAACATGCTCTTGTGAGCGGTCAGAAGGAAGCTCGTAAAAAAGCAAACATGCTGACGTGGCTAAAATGATGTGAGGTTAGGTTGCAAAAAAAACCATCTTATAACTTAATGTCGTTTTGTAAGTGATTATCAATCTTTCGCCAATTTCGGCATTTTGCATGAGATGCCGACCGTACTGTATTTGAATTTATTAGGGCAGTGAAAATCAGTATAAAAGACTGCATACTACTTAAGTGGCCATTTTTGTTCGAGCCCGAAAATGGCGTGCACTCAAAAGCCGGTACTCCGTCGCAAGTGAAAGATTACCGGATAATAATACGGTTTATTGGTAAGGCACATCTTGGGTACCATTAAAACTTCTCGAAGACAGAAAAAACCTCAAAAATACTTCTTTTGCTGTCCATATTGGCTTTGTTTTGGTTGTATGCTTGTGCGGAATGGGGAGTTTGGTTGTGAGTGAAAAAAGAAATTGACTTCAAAGGTACAATACTAGTGAAATCTGAAATAGAATAGCTGTACATTATAGGTATCACTGTTTCGTAGTAAGAATAGTTTGGGTCCAAAAAGAGAACTATAATTGATGGATTTTCAAATTATCATTCGACAGAGGTAGATTTGGCCGCGATCAGTTTGATTAGCAAACATATCCAACCAGATGCCAGCGCAGTGTGTGTAGATCGACGGAGATGGAGTTTTTAAATGATATCTGCATGCTCTATTTTAGGCCATCGCAAGTGTCTTAAGAGGCCCCACCTTGAGCGGTCGAAGGGAGAAGACCCCAAGTTCTGGCTCGCAATCCCCTATGTGAAAAATGTATCAGAGGCAGCTGCTAGAATCTTGAGACCATTCAGGATCGGTGTGGCTCATAGGCCTGACTCAACCACCAGACAGCAAATCATGCAGCCCAAAGACCCGCTACCATTGACAGTACAATCCGGTGGGGTCTACTGCATACCGTGTCAAGACTGTGATGCAAGGTATGTTGGTAAAACAGGCAGACGCCTGGGCACAAGATTGCACGAGCGTCAGCAGGCAATCGACCGCAACGATAAGCAGTCTATGGTCTATGCCCACGCACTGCAGAAGAAACACGCCTTTGACAAAGCAAAGGTCCTTGCTCGAGCCAATGACAAGAAAGCTAGATTGCTGCTGGAAAGTTGGTCTTCGACTGGCACACTTAACAGAGCCATAGACCTCCACCATGCCTACCAGGCCTTGCGCAAAAGGCTCGAGTCAGTTCGAACAAGGCCAACAAGAAGGCAAAATAAAGTCGAGTGTGAAATAAAACCAGCCTCGGAGGTACAAAGTGGAGAAGCCGGCCAGGAACCTAATCACCGCCGCGCTCACTAGGTTGAGATCTACTCAGGTGGACAGGAACACTCGTCAGTCGACGATGAGCACGTCAGCCAGCACGCTGACTTGCGACAGCCGATAAGTGAGCAGAAATCACACGAGCTCACCAGCGATCAATATCACGGCCAATCAATATCGATCAGGCAGGTCCAAGTTCGTGCGTCGAGCGCGGATATAATAACAGGCACGCGGCAAGGCTGCAACAGTCCCGGCGAACAGGAACAACCACCCAGTTACTCTGACGATGGAACCGAGAGAGTGTCCGAAACGTCAGTCTCAAAATAAATCGGTCCATGTCCTCGTACCTTCTTCTTCCTCTTCGTTGGGGTATTGCGAAAACTAAATGATATCTGTCCATCAGAGTGATTGTGCTAAATAGACTGAAGTTCGCAGATGTCTGGGGTGGATCGAGGCAGCTGAACATTGTGAACGAAGCACCGCCGTCATTCAACAGCAAAGATAGAAGACGCTTCGGCGTTAAGCATGACACCTATCTTATTGAGGTGAGAAGAAGATTTTGCTAAAACAGGCCCAAAATATATATATTACTGACAAATCCTAACAAAAACAACAAATGCTTGCATGTAGTTTTATAGCAAATTTTATCCCTCAAGATTATAAATATTACAGTCCCGTTCAAGTAATTCTGCTTAGTCGAAAACGCGGTTCTAGGGGGGAGACTAAGCGCAGCTGGAAATGGCGGTTGCGCCAGCAGCGTTCTCCTTCAAATTCGCCGGGCTTTAAACGACTGCCAAAGTGGAGGGGGAGGGGGGAGCCGTCTGAGGAGTTCACTGGGGCAAAGCCTCCTCCTCTCACAGCCTGATAACAGGTCGGTCTCAAAGGACCAACACCTCATTCACGCCAGAGCGATGATGTACGAGGAGGAGCAGAAGGACTGAGAGATGACGGGGGTGGAAAAGTGACGGAACTCTCAGATTGCCTCTGCAACTCACCCCACATAATCCATCTCACAACAGCCACAACAGAAGTGCCGAGAACCCGGTACCTGACGAGTTTAAGCTGGCTGATTTGTTAGACACCCCAGGGGTAATTCGCGCAAGGACAGACAGTCGGGGAAAGAGAGGTGGGATGGCAATTCACCATCCGTTAACAACAGATTGTTTGAACAGTCTCTCGCCACTGTACACTAAAACGGGAAGGGACATTGTGAATGTCGACAATGGTTTCGTGGTTATATCACCTCGTCTGTAGGTTATGTAACTCGACCAAAAGCTAAAACACGTACAAAAAAACGCTAACAGGACAGCATTTTTTTAACATTCTCGAGGACGAAGGCCGTTTTTCAGGGTGCTTGTACGCAATACAAATGACCATGAGCATCTGCTACAGTTTATTTTTAATATGCTGTATGATTAAGCTTCCACTGATTAAAAACCATTAGTAATGCTCGGACCCACACAAACTTACTACTGCTACAACGGCTTACCCTATGCGTGCTAGGAGCTGGGTTTTGACGAACGATAGGAAGGATCCTTCTAGAGCGGGTGGGCTAGAGATTAGTCAGTCCGCTAGTATAGCCGGCAAATGCAAGCGGAAAACGGATATGACCGTTTCTGGCTTATTAGCCGTCGTCAGCCAGTCACACCCGTCAACCCCCAAGTGGTTCACCATCAGGAGCTCGAACTCGTGACATTTTTGATCAGCCTCTAACGCCCTAACCGAACTCTTTGTCTTGCCGGTTTAGGTTGGAAGATATTGACAGTGCTTGATGAACGTTCACCGATCGCACTGATGGAGCTTACTTGCCCGCTCAGCCAGAAATGGTCATTTAAGTTTCTCCCTGGCCTTTGTCGACAAAGAATATCTGCCTATACTACTAGCTGCTACAGCTAGTGTCAGGGCCGGAGAAATGAGGCCCAAGACAAAGATCGGGACAAGTGAGTTACGCTAGTCCGATCGGTGAACTTTCATCAACGAGTGCCTACACATCGAGGTATCTAATACAAGTGATGCTTTAAGATGCTATATACTATTTTTAAATTGATCCTGGATATAATACTTTGACTTTTGTTGTGAACGCTCATGGTTCTCGGCAACGAGTTGACCTGTTTGGGTTATTTTGAGGCCATTACACATATAGGCAGCTGCAGAAGTAAAAGAGTGTCCAAAACACTCACTACTTAGGTAAATTCGTCTGATATATATATACCTTATTTCGAAGGTTTTGATATACAGAGAACAAAATCTGTATTTATGGACCATCGACTGAAAACTTCAAACATCGTAGTGTGTTTACCACTATTTCAAGAACGATCTGGACATTGTCGTAAGCAAACATCCAAATTACTCACAAATAAATTGGACGAAAGGAAATGGTACGTTGACGATTGCATCTGACAATTCCAGTTACATTTATTAGTCACTGACCGGCATGCCTTTAGTCCAACGTATCTGAAAGTTAAAAATGAATGAAACCTTTCGCGTTCCAGATATTTGCATAGAAGTGGAAGAAGGGTTGTGGACTACCGGATCAGAGTTCCCTCCCCCGTATAACATTTGATTGGCTCTACCCCCTATAACTGTTGCTTGTATTCTTGTGGACGCTTTTACCTCTGACGATGGACTTCCTCAAGAGACGGAAAGCTCAGAACAATCAACAAATTGAGCCGGTGCTCGACAACCCTTCCTCTCTATCTGAAAGCGTATAAACACCAGAAACAACTGGTAATTCTTGTGAAACCACGCTGGAACTTACGCTCGAACTTTGGGTTGTTTGCTAATGGCCGCACTTTACAGTGTGCGTTATATGGAAAACAATATTCTCACACATTTTTTTCGTTGCATGAAATGGTTTTCTCTACGTTTATAACTAAAGTTTACTTTATCACCCGAAATTTTTCATTTTGTCGGAATTTTCCGCTTTTAAAAAAAGCTGATCGTACTTAACACTGTGCATCATCTGTCTATACTACTAGCGGCTACAGCTGCTGTCAGGGCCTGAGAAATGAGATCAAAGGGACAAGGGAGTTCCACTACCGGTCGAAGAAAGTTCGTCAACGAGTGTCGATAGCGAGTTGAGCAGAATTTATTGACGTCATATAATTCCGTGACCTCTAGTTCATCTGCAAACGGTCATTGCCTGTTAATATAGTAAATAAACTGTCCAATTAGAAGGGTGAAGCTGAATAGGTAAGTAGGGTAGGAAACATAAGTCAAAAATGTGGGTGCATATTGAGGGGTAGAGGAGGGGGCAGATAATTATCACAGCAAGTTCAGGTTACAGGGAAAGCCTGTGAAGTGTAACTGTAACCTGACCTGCCTTGCTGTGATAATTACCTGCCCCTCCTCTACCTCTCACTATGCACCCACATTTTGACTTATGTTTCCCACCCTACCTACCTATTAAGCTTCAATCTTCTAATTGGACAGTTCATTTACTATATTAACAGACAATGACCGTTTGCAGATGAATTAGAGGTCACGAAATTATATGACGTCAATAAATTCTGCTCAACTCGTGAGCTTCACCTTGTTTAAATTTCTTCCAGGAAAACAATGTTTCAATTCAAGTGTCAATAAGTCAGTCCACCCGGGGAAGGGAAAATCTGGTCCCGACTCTTAATTCCACTGCGACCCTCCCAGTTAAGGGGTGATTTAAAGTTCCCTGTCCGGGAACCGGGCGCCTACTTGCTATCCATATGGCCTCCGATTTTCACCTGCAGGGTCTGGACGGTCGACGTGTCCGGTTGCTACAGCAATCTGTCGTTTCGCTCGAACCCTCACAATATACTCTCGCTCTCTGTGTCTGTTTCACGGTGGTTGAGCAGCCCGACGAATTGGAAGCAACGGGGGACCTAAGCGCTCAGTCTCGTCAGCCCGGCTGGCACGGCGAACCAGCACCTGTCGAGGCAAACAACCTCTCTCCCCCCCGGGTGAACATTCATGTCGGCGTCATGTAACGATGCCCTCTCTCGCTCTCTCCTGCTTTCCGTGTATCACACGTGCGGTGTGTTGCGGAAGCCATTTGCGGGTGAAAAGTGACGTTTTTTGGAAGACCCGGGACGGGGTGGGGGTGCGTGTGGTATTATCGAATCAAGCGGCGGTGGTCGCGGCAGATGCGCACTTTCGCGCCAATGCACACACAAAAAGCGGATACATATGACACACACACACACAGCACGCATCTGAAGACTGTCTCCTATTGATACACGCTCACACAAGACCCGGGCTACGCGATTACCTAACCACCCATGAGCTAACCGCCACGGGCGCCGGCATCCCTGGCTCAGACGGCGGTCGGAGTGTTCACGCATCTCTCTCTCGCCTCTTCGTGCTTTCTCTGCACACGTGTGCCTGAGGGCACACACATATATGTATATATTTATACATATAAACACGTGTTTGTGCGAGAGGGGGTGGGGGTGTACGTGTCCCACACGTGTTTGCTGGGACGTGACGTGTAGAAAGTCGGACCTCTCTCTCTCTCTCTCGCCTCGGGGGCCATTGTTGGTACTTTTAACGGCAGTCATCCGGACTGAATCAGCCGCTCCCACTCAAGGAGCCGCCAAGTGATAATGTGATTTTTTGGGGGGGGGGGGGGGGGGGGATGGAGCTCTCGGTCCCCCAAGACCACCTCCCTTCGGTAGAACAGACTTTCACTTTTGCCTAAGCGGACTGACTGCGGTCGAGCTGAGCTGATCGAGGATGCGGTCGAGTGGTCGAACGCAAGCTAATTCGAATCTCGGTTGTAGAGACCCGTCGTCCATTGGCAAATGACGGCAGAGGCAGTAGAATGACTGAAGCCACTCCACCCAGAAGAGTGAAGACTGTGAGCAGTTATGCTGACAGGCTAACGTTCGGAGATCCACGGATCCGTCAGGAGATCTCAATCAATGGGTTTGCATACCGCCACTAGTGCCTTCTCCAGGAAGGTCAATGCTAAAATGTGTGTCTTGAAAGGTCGCCAACTAACGGACTATAAATTAGTCTTCAAGGGGTATTTTTGAGTAAGTGGACGTCTGAAAGCCAGACTGTCATGACCCCATTTTACTAAGGTCCATTAAAGTAGTTCCATCGGTGGGGCCAGGAACAGGTATATTGACACCGTCCTCTTAAACCTCCAAATGGTGCTCGATTAATTTCCCCACCGCCACATACTGTAGCGGCCGAGGACGTTGATATTGGCACACACACCTAAAGGTCTCTCAATTTAACATCAGTCGGGGTTGTTAATCACCGCAACAGACATACGTAGGGAGGTGAATAAGAATAACGAGTCACAAGTATATAAGAGCTGTTGCAGTAGAAAGGTGAAAATGCAAGAGAATGTCAAGGTACTATACAAATGCTCGGTAGAATTTTAGTTTAGGTCCCAAATCAGCACGCGACCGTCCCATCCTTCTGCCATACAGAACCGGGGGAAATAAAGTGCATACAGTCTGGGCAATACAAACGAAAGGAGATATAACTAAAAAATTAGAGTTTGTAAAAGTAGAAAAAGCAAGAATAATTATTTAAATGGACTAACGTTTGTCAACAAAAAGCGTGCCAGAATGAAAATATGCAATAATGCAAATATCGGGAAATAACTAAATTAAAAAATAACTAAAACTAAAATCAACTAACTATAAACGTAAACTAAAGTAAGCTAAGTGGACTTTACTTTAAAAACAATATAAAATAAAAACAAAATATTAAAAATAATAATGAACTGAAAAAATAAACATAAATATGAATAAATTAAGTAAACCAAATAAAATAAACTAAGTTGAATTTGTTGTACATGTAAAATGAAGGTGTACGCGGCACTTCGTGCCGCGAAATATACTTATCTAACGGCAGAACGGTAAGTTGGACCCCAGGTAATTTGAAGTAGACGACCTCTTAACCAAATGTTTTTTCGGAATTATCAAGAAAACCAATGAACCATAAAGTAAAAGTAAGTAAAAATGTCCAAATTTGTCATAGATCACAATAAAAATATTATTTATAGCCCGGTTTTTAATTGCGAAAACATTAGATTATATAAACAATTACTGGGATCTAAACTAGGATTCCACCAAACTATCATTTGGAGTGGAGGGCGGTCACGAATTGTCAGTTAGATACCGGTGGGGGAGTGAAACGCTGTCGGAAACTGCGGGTGGGGGTGGTAAGGATAGCTGGGGGAGCGATATCAGCGAGGGCCTAAGAAGACGCACCGGTCATCTTCACCAACAGACAATCAGGCCATCCTCATCCAGATCCGCGCTAACAGTGACCTTGACGCATTCAAACAACCCTGTCGGCTCTGTGGTTCGTTAATCCCGATAAAGATTACAACTGCATACTAGGTTTATAATAGGTCCTACATGCATGCATAGACCGTGTTATAGTATACTAATTCAGAAGAAGCAGAGGATGCGACCGCTGGAACAAGAGTTTCATTTTTCTGACGTTTCGAATTTCGTCGGGAATCCTTAATCATATGGTAGCATAGTCATAGTCATACGCAGATAGGGTCTTAACAAGCATGGTTACTAGGATTAGCACTCCTGACATTGGCATACTACTTCTAGCAACTGTATCCTATCTCTCGTAGTCTATACTTTAGGAAAAACTCACAGAGTTTTGGTGAATCGAGGTAGGGGGTTAAAAACCACGGCAAGCATTGATGTGCTATGAGCCTCAAGCATCTACTTTACTCGGAATAACATAAATCCGGGTCCCGACTCCTAGTTTAGGTCGAGGGAACATGAGCTCAGCGTGGACTCTAATCAATGTCATTTCTGACCAACTATTAGCGTCAGTAATAGCACCAGCACTACTATTACTCAGCTACACTGTTGGTAAGCAGCAGTACTATATAGTAGTAGCAGTACCAGTCTATCTCGAGACTTGCTGAAGGTGAGTGAGAGTTAATAGTGCAGTAGTACCAGCGTAAAATGCTACCTAGTCACGTAAGCCTAAGTTAGGCGGTGATTCTGGCCTGCGCTGGAGAAAGCGGTATACGCCTGATTCCTGGTCGGTCATCTCGACGAGAGGGTTTAGAGTGGCCTACATGGATGTTCGTCTGCTTTCACTATACCTGACTAGAGTCACCACCCTTGATCTTGGGCATATCGAATTCGACGGTCAAACTAGCACGTGCAAGAGGTCCTTTCGGACTGTTTAATTGTATATTATGTTTCGGTACAATCGTTCTCACCTATAAGGCAGTAAGTTGTATCAGCTGAAAGGGGAGAAGTTCAAACCTGCGGTGTAACACATGTGGGTCATCCCAAAGTTCCCAGCGTCAGCTCAAAGCAATCTTGAAGTCTTCTTCATTGATGTGAATTCCCGCGTGCAGGCCGGACACTTTTGCACCCTAGTTAGGCGCATAACCCTGATACAGTGCGAACAGAAGCCGTGCATGCATGGAGGCAGGAGTTTGGGCCGTTCGACAGGCTTATCGCACCTCATACAGCACTTGAGGTTGTCAACTGCCAGGGAGATTACGCCGAACTCGCATGGCAGGGAATCCTCGATAGAGTCCGAAGAGGTAAGATCGGGCTTCACAACGCTGCTTCCTGTAGGCTTCTGCTGCTGTTACTGCTGCACTGAGTGTTCAGAGGACCTACTCATCCCTTGGCCAGGACTCGTTGGTTGTGCGGCTGTGTTGTTGTCGTGGCCATCACCGTCTCTACTCGGTCGATTCTCCTGCGGTCCCTTCTGACCAGTTCTAGGAGGTCATTTAGCAGACGGGAGGGTCGAGCCTGCGCCGCGGTGAACTCTCCTCTGCAGAGCGGGCAACAAGGTGGGATCATTTTGAGCAGAGCCTCGAGGCAGGGTTGCCGGCAGAAGAAGTGGTCACATGGGAGTACGTAGGGTGCAGTACAGGGGCTCAAACAGCAGGAGCACTTGACTAGACGTGAAAGCTGATCCGGTAAGTCCGCCGCCGCCATGTCAGTAATAGAACCAACACTACTATCACTCAACTTCCCTGCTAGTAAGCAGTAGTATATTATAGTAGTAACAATACCAGCTTTGGTTTCTTTGAGTCTGGCTTGACACCTACTGAAGGTGAGTGAGGGTAAACAGTGCGGTAGTTCCAGCGCAAAAGATTACTGCCACGTAAGACAAAGTAGGCGATGTTCTGGCCTGAATTGGAGAAAGCGGACTACGCCTGATTCCTGCTCGGTCATCTCGACTGCCTCTTTTCGCCTGTTCAAGCGAAGAGGGGGTTTAGAATTAGTAGATGGTTGCTCGCTTCTTTCACCATACCTGACTACAGTCACCATCCCTGTTCCTGAGTATAAGGTGGACATCATCGAAATCGATGGTCTAACTCTCACTACTAATACTAATAATAATAATAATAATGATATTGATGCCACCAGCGTCCCATAAAAAGAGGAGACTCACAGAACAAGAAAAGCCCTGACGTCCATTCTCGATGTGAGACCGCACTGATTCGATTGCGGGACGAAATGGGCTCGCTGCGTCCTGTTCTTTGACTCCAACCTACCGTCCTCACAGCAGGCAGCCGCCTAGCGAGGATAAAGTCTGTCGGAGTAACGTCAACGAATAAGAGGTCAAATAAGATGAGTATTTCTGGCCTCGTATCCATCACCAGCCGACCACTCCCACCCGCAGGTTTTGTTCGAAATCTTTGCTCACCGGGGTGGTCCAGCTCTGTGGTTGGTGCATGGCTGGCCTGATTGCAGTGGATAGACATGGCCATTCCTGCCCCGCTGGCTTTAACTGGTTTCCGCCAGCGAATCTCCTTCTATCGCATGGTCCACCTTAATAACAAAATGCTTCAAGTAACTAACGCCTTCTCAAATATCTATTTGACACTCCTTGAGTAACGTTCACCGATCGCGCTAACGGAAGCCACTCGTCCCACTCTGCCTCTTCAACCCCACCTACAGCCTCTAGGAGTCGAAACAGATGACAGTGATCGAAAGGAAGCGCATTCGAGCCTCGGGTGGTGTACCACTCTGGGTCTGGTTATGACTGGCTGATGGCGGCTAATAAGCCAGAAATGGTCATTCCAGGCTCTAGCTCGTCTTTGTCGGTAATGCTATCTGCCTAAGCACTTCTTTCTAAGTTTATACTGTTTCCGTCGGCTTGACGATTGCTGTCGTAAAGGAAGCGACCTCCCCCTCAGCTACGACTGTATCTCCCCTAAATGTCAGCCAGGCTGGGAAAATCACGTTCCTCCCCACCCTAATTTAAATTTCTAGGCCGCGAAGGTGGCAGGTTGACATGCTGCCGGTGTGTGCATACAATTTCCGCCTGGTGGAGTTGCAAAGTCTCGCCCTCGCACAGGTGACTCCACCTGCACCTGCGAAACTTGCACCTTTGTTTATCACAGACGCTACCGGGCACACACAGTTACCGTCTTCTGTGACAGTAGGACGAAGAGGAGAACGCATTGCCGACCAGTCCCACCACATCTCTCCTCGCTTTCCGCGTCCCCACACACCTAACGAAGAAAGTTTAAACAATCCATCCCGGAGGTGGAAGGAAATGGTCTCCAGGCCCGACCGCCCAGCACTGCCACCACCGTCATCTCTTCAACGGCAGCATTGTTGATATCACCGTAATCGCACTGTCCACATCGCCCGCCCGCTCGCTCGCTCACACGGCACACATGCACCCCAAGGTGGGGGGGGGGGAGGCGAGGGGAAACAGCGTTCCATTCCACCTGCTTCCTCCCCCTCCCCGCCCTCGACGAGTCGAGTCACACCGGTGCGGACAGGACAAGCCAGCTACCGACGGGGGCGGGGCGGGGGGAGGGTGCATCCTCACGACTGTGGAGGAAGCCGCAGCAGTCAATGATTAGTCCCAAGATGGGTGGTGGTGGGTGGGGGGGGGAGTATTGCTGGCCCAGGCCGTGTCGGGGACACGCGAGTCTCTCCCTCTCTCTCTCTCTCTTCACCATCTCTGTAAACAAATCGTGCACGTCAGAGACACATACACACACACAAATCCCGTTCCCCATTCTGCCGGGTGGTGGCGGCGGCTGTAAAAGCCCGTAGACACCGAAGCCATGGCTGATGATGACGGAGCGAGACCTCTTTGCGCATAGAGAGACGGAGAGAGGGCAATCTCATCATCAGGCAGTTCTGGTAACCTCGAGGTTCACCTGTCGAGAATGCCCTCTCGCCGCCCCCAGCTACTCGCGCGGGCGCGCCCACGCGATAACCCGTACCACCCACGTGGAGACATAAACGAATTTTAAAAGAGAAGACGTGGTTACCAGCACCCTCCCCCCCCACAAACACCAGTCGATTTAGTAAAAAAAAGACTAACAGGAATAGTAAAAACTTTCTACCTCCGTCTTCCTCCTTCTGCAACTGATCCGGAGCCTTTTAGGGATCTCATACACAAAGCGTCCTGTAGCGGTGGCGCAAAAAGGGGTTAACAATGTCTATATGGATCCCTGGGAAGCAAAAATCCCCAGGAATACGGGATCATCCAGAGTCCATCCACGTATTACATTGCATTCCTCAGTGAAACCTTCAGTGACACGCGGCAACTTTCACACATTAGGTTGTGCTACTAATCACAGAGGTACGACGAACCCCATCCACATATTTACTGTGGAAATATTTAGTGACAGAAAGGTACAAAAGTATACAGTCAGGTACGGTACGGTTTATCGCACTTTACAATCAAAATATTATGAATAGTATTAATAATCTTCCATACAACACTTGAATGCTACGGCTTGTAAGGCTATTTTTTTGGAAGAGCATGATACCCATTGTGTGCTTGCAAAATGAGATTCATATTTTCGGATCCGATTAGCGTTCGCCAAAGCTGACAAATGTTGGATTCTTTTTGTGTTCTATTTTTCGAACCTTATGGAATTGATTACAGGCTGAATTGTCGCCGTTTGCCTTTTGTTAATTTTTCAAATATCGCGCGCTTGTTCCTTGTATATATTACTTTATTATAATAATTTTATCTATTATTTCCTGCTTTCATTTACTGTATTTCTTTTATTTTCTCATCTTCGAACGTAATGTCCCACCTGTAGAACCCCTAGTACCGCCGGTCCCATACTACCAAATTCTGGGACTCTTGCTTTCTCTGGTGACCCATATAATGTATTGCTACCAAAAGCAGTCGCCTAGGCAGTAGAGCGAAATGTACACAGCCAGAAATGGTAGGTTGTATGGGCTCTCTTTAGCCACCACTAACCCCAGGATCATGTAAAACGGGAACAGTGGTAATGAAGGTTTTATAGGTGGAGGATCACCACGGACAAACGGCGAACTATGCGCAAGAAAACATAAAAATAAGCATAATTCCGCCACATGTATTCTTCGGAGCATATATATAGCAACGAAAATAAGGGTGATCGTAAAAAATTAGCAAAAGCCAACTTTCAGTAAATACAAGGAATCGTAGTAACGAAAACAAAGATAAAACAACTTTTACATGTCATTCTAGGAATGTACTTTATGACTGAGAGCCCTGAAAAAATTAGACATGGTAGTTTAGCACATATTTGTACACGTTATTTTGGTCTAATGGGTGGATTTAATCCCGAGAAAACCTTTTTGCACACAAAGCTGCCTAACTAACTCCAGTCGATTTAGTAAAAAATAGCCCGACAGAGGAAAAGCGAAAACTTACTACCTCCGTCCTTCTGTTACAACTGATCCAAAACCTTTTAGGGAGCTCTAAGCGTCTTCTAGCTCTGATTTGACGCGATATAATCTAATTTCACCGCATTTTTTGTTCCCTGCATGCATCTTAGTTTGTTATAATAATTTTATCTACCATTTCCTGTTTTTGTTGGTTATATTTCTTTTATTTTCTCTCCTGCGTCCCCGTAACACCCCACACGCATAACCCCTACTACCACCCAGTACCCATCGTTCTTCTACAGTTGATCCAAAACCTTTTAGGGAGCTCAGAGCCTCTTCCAGCTCTGATTTTGCGCGATATAACATCATATAACCGCATCTGCTGTGATGTAAAAAGAGGGTAACAATCTATTATGTAAATCACCGGGGAAGCAAAAAGCATCCGGAATTCTGCAATACGGGATCATCCGTAGTCCATCCATGCACATACTACATTGCATCCCTCACTGAAACCTTAAGCGAAATGCGACAACTTTCATACGTTACGTTGTGCTACTAATCACAAGGGTTCAACGCAGTCCCTCTACACATTACATTGCGCAAATCTCCTCCCCTCACTGAAATGTTTACTGACAGAAACGGGCAGAAATAAACGGTCAGGTACAGTGAAGTTTTATCTCGTTTTATATTCATACTATATTATGAATAATATTAGCAGTCTTTCAAACGTCACCGTAATGCCACGGTTTGTTAAGAGTTTTTTTTCGGGAAGTAGGGTACCCACTATGCGGTATCAAAATAAGATTAGAATTTTCGGATTCGATTATCGTTCGGCAAAGCTGACTGACGTCAGATTCGTTTCGCGTTCATTATTTTCGAATTCTCGGATTGGATTCCAGTCCGAAACGTCTCCGTTTGCTTTTTTTAAGTTTCTCAATTATCGCGCGCTTGTTCCTTACATATATTTATCAGAATAATTTTATCAACTGCAAAATTGCCTTCTACTTAACGACCAGAAGTCAGTTTAGTGGGTTTTTCGATTGCGAATCTCTCGCAGTCCTGAATCCATTGACATTCTGCCCAACGAGGTACCCTCTTTTCGGTACATTGGTTTTACGCTGTCATCTAACCTCTCATTTACTCTTCATATTTAAAGCCTTATAAAAATCCATAAACTTTCATATTATATCCGTCATTTGCGGTCATATCGCACACAAAAAGCCCTAATCTGGCGATTTGTAGATGCTTGCCTTCTCTCCATCATTCTTTACTGCTCTACAGTTATTTTTCCAATTTTACTTAAAAAGACCTGATCATTCTTAAAAGTATCCTCCGAACGCTCTCTTCAACTACCGGTGTTTCCTACGTTTCTTTAGCTGATATTATAATACAGCAAAATTTAAAATGGGTCCATCAATTTTCTGATCGCATTTTAGTGAGTTCGTTCACCCTCTCTACTCTGAACTATTGGCTGCGAAGTCTTCCTGTTCTATGCGCCGTAGGTTTCATCATGTGTCTTGCAGTACATTGGCATATCAGCACTCTACACCCGCATTCTTGGCACGCTATCTCACGTCGGAAGAAACGAAAATTCGCAAGTTGAAAGCCAACCCGTCTCCATAACGTATGTGGAGATCGTGTAAACCTTTAACTTTGAGTAACCTATGACCTTGTGCCTTATCTTATCGCTTGCTGTCCGTGAATGGCGCCATCTTTTGCTGAAAACTTTGGATATTAGTTGCAATATAAAGCATTTTACTCTCTTATATTAATTTTATTTTCTCGCATGCGCCTCGTTATGTCCCACCTGTATAACCCCTATTACCACCCTTTCCGTATTACATAATTCTGGAGCTTTTGCTTACTCTGGTCATCCATATAGTATATTGTTACCAAAAAGAGTTGCTTAGGAAATAGAAGCTTAAATCACACAGCCAGAAATGGTAGGTTATGTGGGCTCCCTTTAGCTACCACTAAACCCAGGATCGTGTAAAACGGGAACCGCGATAATGGGGGGTTTTTAAGGTGGAGGCTCACCACGGACAAACGGTGAACGATACGCAAGAACACATAAAAATAAGCATAATTCCCCCACATGTATTCTTCGAAGCATGTATGTTGCAGTGAAATTGAGGGCGATCATAAAAATATAGCAAAAGCCAACTCTGACTAACCAAAAAGGAATGGTAGTAACAAAAACCACAATGAAACAACTTCCTACATGTCGTTCTAGGAATGTACAGTACGGCTGTGAGGCCCCGCAAAAGTCATGACGAAATTGGACTCGGTAGTTTATAATACACTTGGTCACGTTATTTTGGTCTAATGGGGTGGATTTAATCCTGAGGAAAACTTTCTGTAAGGCAAACTGCCTACCTACCTCAGCTTATTTAGCGTAATAGTCGTTCATTTTGGTGAAATCTGAATTGGCCTGATCTCGAAGACATTTCCTACGCTATTAAGTATGAGGGAACTAAACTTATTACTATGCATAACGTTACGGATAGAGCCCAAAATAAATCAGAAAAGTTGTCAATATATTCCTTCCAGAACCGGAGAATGCAGTCTGTTCAGAAGACGAATATGCGATCACTGGAACAAGAGTTTTATTTACCTGACGTTTCGGATTCCGTCGGGAATCCTTAGTCATAGGTAATCGTAAACAGGTCTGAGACATGCGTAGACCTGCGCATGTGAATTGAAGGTGTGCGCGGCGTTTCGCGCCGCGGACTTTACTAATCTAACCCCAGAACGGTAAGTTGGACCTCAGGTAAGTTGAAGTAGATGACCTCCTAACTGCCATTTCAATTTTTCGGGGAATTCAAGAAACCTGCAATTAGATAATCGGGTTATTCCCGCAATAAGTTAAACAATAATGCAGATTAGGAAAATCTACAGATATAAAGCAACAACACTTCGAAATACAGTGCAATGAAAATGCATAAAACAGCTATTAAAGTAAATTCCACTGCGTGTCCTAATTCCTCACCCATCAAGCCCCATAACCACGGTTTTCGTAGGAAAACATGCAGAGAATAGGGAGTGGGCCTACATAAGCTACTGTTGCCAAATACTCCCTTCTGTAAACTGCGAAGCCACAACGGATTAAGGTTAGTGAATGCACACGATGGGCTACAGTGTTCTGGGGAGAAAACTCTTTTAGGAAACAAAATGCTGGACCGATTCTTTTTCCTTATATTCACTATAACCATCTAATTTACCTGTGATAAAACGTTCTCGTCCAAGCCGTGAGAATATTAAGGGACACTCTGGAGTACTTAAAAAGTCGGCTAGTGATGGTGCGCTACCTCGGGAGAGAGTCGCGGCCACCTCCATCTCGTCTTGCTGTGAACGTCTTCTGTCTGTCTGTCTGTGTGTGTGTGTGTGTGTGTGTGTGTGTGTGAATTCCCAGAGTCTCGAGCTGGTCTCCATATCCTAGTTGGCAGATAGTTCTGTGACGGTGCTGGGAAGTGATCGTTCTTTGTAAAAGAATTCTGCACGGTTTGGTCCCAGCTGTCAAATGAAGCGCGTTACGCCTCTGTTTACGTTTTTCTTCTATACACAGAGGGAGGGCTTGAAGGGGCTCTCCCACACTAGGGGCCCTATCGCGCCGGAACATTCGAAAGCTCCCGAAGCAGTAGCAGGTGAATAGTGTTCATTCGCGGGGGGATAAACCAATGCCTGGGATGCCGGTATGCCTGGGATGCCGGTATGCCTGAGGACAAATAAGCCCAAAGCAGCTAGTTCAGTCTTGTTGAAGGGAAAGTGAAGATGGAGAACCAACTTCTCAGATTCCTACACTGGTCCTTCACCAGGGAATTAAAATCCCCTCCCTCCCCCTCTACTCTGTTGACTAGAAATACCGATCTGGTCAGAAGAATTTAGAGCCAAAACGAAATATTTTTCATTCCTTGCTGCAAAGGTAAACAATGTCGCTTCCTATTGACCTTGAATGTGTCCACCCACAGCGCACCGATTGTGAGTCAAGTGGTCGGTCTGGTGGAGCATTCAGGTCAGGAGTTAAACCTAGCCTTCAATTTTGAAACCTAATTGCTGAGACAAGGTTGGTTGGTGTAGATCAGTGATGGACATTTTTGGTTTTCGAACCTCTCCGATGGTGACGGTGGTGACGGTGGGAGCTGAGAAGATGCCTAAAATGGTAAGCTGTGTGTTTACGGAAGGGCATCGAGGCTCCAAACTTGTCCCCAGCCAGTACGCCCTATGCGGACGCAACTCGTCAGCCCTTAAACTCTGCTCTACTCACTTGAGCTACTGGAGGCCGTCAGACGAGTCTTCTTTCCGACTCCTTGATTAACGTTCGCCGACTGTTCCCTCGATTTAAACCGGCAAAACAACGAGCTCGTGCCTCGGGCGTGGTAAGGGCGTTAGACTTCTGATTGAAGAGGTCACGAGTTCGGCCTGCGGATAAGGCATCACTTGGACTTGCATGTGACTAGCTGATGATGGCTGATAAGCCAGAAATAATCGTTCCAATCACTCATTAGTCTTTGCCGGCAATGCCCCCTGCCTGAATTTACCGTAATCTGAGCCAGATTTCTATTGACAGCGAAACACATGTTCTCTTTGAAGGTCTCTTGTTTTAGCCATGTACAGGACCCAGGGTGTGCCATTCGGTGCATCCCAGCATTACATGCGTCCATACTGCAGTTTCTGCTGCTCAAGATCAATCTGACGCGCATCGAAGCTCCCACAGGGGTAATTTGATCCTCTCTACCAGTATGTGGCTCCTTCAGAGTGAGAGAGACGCTTAATTTTAAAAATATGATGCCAAAATTTTCAGCAGAAACCACCTCTCTCCGCTGTAAATAAAAGTAGCACCGTACCTAACATCGAATGATCACTAAAAATGCATAATGGCCGAAAACTGCCATTGCCAGCATCAAGGCCAATGGTCCTTGAAGGTGTTGCAAAATTTGGGCCAAATTGGACTTCTTTTAAAACAACTTTAGCATCATGCGTTAAGGACCTCATTTTTAAGGTTCGAATAAACAAAGAGGGGTGAAAATCAGTTCATTATAAGTCGAATTGACATGCCACTTTCAGTAGTGCATGCGCTGGACCGCGTCGGATGCGACGGGGAAACTGACATTCGACTGAGTTTGCTTCCAAGCCCCCCCCCTTACTAACAGAGGCAGTGGGTACCAAAATACATAGTCAGACTATAAATAACGATGTGGCTCATCTGTGTGTGCCCTTAAATTTCACCTGCCGCATGACACTGCTATATTCATTTTTTCGAATCTAAAAAATTCGCTTCTTAACAGTTATACTCGTCTTATAGCTATAGACTACGGATACTGTTTGTTAAACCAATTATTTCTAATACTTCGTGTTATCGAATTTTTTGGTTTATTGATGAGGCCCATTGGGCCTGAAATATACAACTTATTATTATTATTATTCTCACGATTTTGAGGTCTCCTCTTCATGTGACCCTTCGGAGGTAGTAAGAACTCGTCATGGACCCCATGGCTGCCGCTAACCTTCACAGAAGCATCCTAGCCCTATCATTCACATACTTTCCCCACGAGGGACAGTTTTTCTCCTAGAAACCACAAATTGCATTCCATTTTGAATTATGAGCCATTTTTAGGAGTTTTTCACTGTCTGCTCTTCTTGCTCAGTTACACTGCTGGCTCTTGTTAACTAACATCACCACATGTGAGTGTATTACTTGAAACAAGCGAGAAGTCACCTTCAATTGTGTCAACGACTTCTTTGAAATGTTCGGCTGTCAGGATGCATTTCTTAAATACTATGTACCAATAGGGAGTTCAAAGGCGTTTGCCTAGGTTCCCTTTAATAAACTTGACTTGACCACTCCGGGAGCCAGGTCAAGGTGCGGCAGGCGTTACTTGAGTTGTTCTCCCTAATAAATGCCGAAGATGGGGCGGAGGGCACGGCTTCGGCCGCGCCAGCCACCTGCACCCCACCCCGACTCCGGTCTTGGTACCGAGCCCAAGTGGGTGGGGGAAGTGAGAGTACGGTAGTTGCTGCCCGAAACTAATCCGCGAGCGGTTGACATTGTAGAGGCTTTAATAGTGGTTGTAGTCGGAGCACTGCAATCATCAGGCCAAATCCCAGATTTTGGGTGACGACAGAATGCACCAGAATGGGAGGGCGTTAGTGTGCACAGAACCCACAGTTGTTGTCTCAGGCGGCAGTGGCCAATGGCGAAGCCAGCGTTGATGTTGACTGCGTCCAGTCAGGCCCGAGAGACCGTCTTTGTCTGTATGAGATAGCAGTGTCAGCCACTTTTCAAGTATGCTCAAGTGGTGTGTATGTGATTGGTGTGTTACATTGCCCGTAGGCGTGTCACGTACAGTAACCTCTGCAACGTTGGCCGAGGGGTGGCCTGTCCAAGTGGCCCCGAGGTAGCCGTGACTATCTGAGCGCGCGCGGCCGTGTGCGCGCGGGATGTCAGTCAAGGGTCTTCAGGTCAGCGAGTCGGAAACAACCGCCTGCGAAGACACATTACCTTGAGGCAGCGGATATTGAACAAAGAAGCCGGACAGTATTGTAGGCTGTTCGCCACAACATAGTTGAAATAGAGCTGCCGCGTGGGTGTATGCGGGCTAGACGCCCCTGTCAGAGACGAGTGGAACTGATCTGACCGTAATGGCAATTTCTGGCTTCTTAACCGTCATCAGCCAGTCATACTTAACCTCAAGGGTTGGAACCCCGAGTTCAAACCCGGCCACCTTGTTTTCATTGAGTTTAGCACTTAACCATTACACCATGGGCTCGTTGCTTTGTCGATTGAGAGAGAAGCGGTTATGGTTTACGAGCCAGGCACCGAGGATTCCCACAACTCCCCTCTGAAGCAGTTTCACGCGGCAGTGATGAGCAGGCGTACTCACACACGCACGCCCCCTCGGTGGACCACCATGAGACGTCTCTCTTCGCTGTAGGCAGCAGGCTCGACCTGCTCACGATCCGCATTAAAATCTGCAATCCGAAGACGACCCCAACCCAACTCAAGGTGTCGGCTCGAATTTCACCCACACTCTCACACACATACAACGCCCACGCCTACCTATCGCCTCCCCCCCCCCCCCCCCGCCCCCGATGTCACACGGTCCACGTGGCAGCGGCGACGCATAAAGTCAGAACTGCCAGGCACAGAGCACACACACACAGCCTATTTCGTTACGATGAGTCTCGTGTTACTGGCGCTGCCCCCCTCGCCACCCTGACCATGGCTTCCGCTACGCCAAAAGCAACCGCATTTTTGTTCACAATGCACGAGTAGCACAGGCGCTCTCTCTCGCTCTGCGAATAATGAACTGTTCGTGGTGAACGCAGAGGTGCCGTTGGACTGGAATCTTACACACACACACAAAATGCGCCCGCTCTTGTCAGCAGCAGTAGCAGCAGTGCGAGGACATCTGCATTCGTTTTGATGCTAAATTAGTATTTTCTGTAGAAGAAAAAATGGTGAACATAGGTTTGGTTTCGATGAATTCTCGTCAGCCCTTTGCATTTATATGGTAATTAAATAAAATGTGTGGGTTGATAAGAAAAATTGTGCGGTTGTCAGAGTAGCTGGGAGGGGGGTGGTAGTTGGGGTCAAACATCTTATCAGTGGGACTGGTAGCTGAGGAAGGTGGTAATCTGTGGTCTGTTAGATTGACGACTTTTGACCATGGTAACTGCGGCGCCGCGTGGAAGTTCTTTTGGACGCACAGGACCGGTCGGCGAAGCCTGATGGCAGCCGCTTCGGCCGTAGCCAGCAGATGCTGTCCAAGGAATGTTGAATAGTTTAAGAGCACTTTTTAGATCCCTCTGAAGGTCATTCCGGTCTCACTTTGCTTTTTCGGATCATATTCATCATATCATCATAGTCACTATGTGACGGTCTGGTGGGTTCACGTTGTGAGCTCCTGGGCAGAGCGGAACTTAATTGCTCCTCTACTAGATCGGCGGAGTACATATATACCAAGCCAAATTTCGTCATAAAAGTTGCACGATTTTAAGCGCATACTATATATATATATACCCGATCAGCAGTGACAGCAAATGGCAGGTGGCGAGGCGCTGATGAACTGCGGTTCGATGAAGTGCTTATGATCCATCTGATAGACACCAGTGGTGGACCAACTGCGCCGTCTGTAAGCGCGTTTGTTTGTGTTGTCCGACCAGCTAGTGTTCAGGGTTATGCTTGGCTGATGAAGGCTAATAAGCCCGAAACAGTTCTGTATCAGGTTACCCCCAGATGCTGTCATACCCCACTTACTGCTATTATGACTTGGCCGAAATCGGCCTGGCAGGCGGTCACCCGTTGGGGACCTCTGACCACCACATGAACTTTGTTTAGTTCGGAAGCCTATTCGATCGGTGTTCGCACATTCCTGAGTGAATATATGTATATATATGTCACAGTTTCCTTCCAAACGAAATTTCTCTCCACCTCATGACAACTTTAGGGCTAGGCTTCAGAACTTCAAACTTCTCAACCATTTACGACTTGGGGTTCAACTATCGTCGTCTTTTTTGCTTGGCGAATGCAACAGTTCCTGCGGTGATTCATCGGAGAATACGACTTCTTTCCTGCCCATCTTAAAAAGGTCACCCCAGCTTTCACTTGTTTTTCTGCTAGTCTAGGGATTTACCTTCTGTGATAGGCGGCCACACTCAAAGTTTTATGCAAATCCTCGTAGACACTGTACTTAGAACATTTCAGGCCTTTAGCAATCAGTTTCGTTGAGAGTTTCCTTCTGCTGGATATTTAATTGTAAAGACATTCAGGAGATGAATTGGCGAATATACGTTTGTTTTCGATAAATTCCTCTCAGGCCTTCATATTTATATGGTAATTAAGTAAATAAACTATACGGGTTGGTATGAAAAATAGTACGGGTGTCAGGGAAGGGGGAACGGGGGGGGAATCGGTGCCAAATCTGATCAGCATTAGGGTAAACTGGTAGTCAGCCGAGGTGATAAGCTGCTGGCTGTTGGATCAGCAGCTTTTGACCATGGTAACTGTGGCGCCGCGGTGAAGTTCTTTTGGGCGCGCAGGACCGGTCGGTGTAGCCTGAGGATGGCCGCTTCTGTCGTAGCCAACAGACGCTGTCAAAGGAATTTTGAATGGCTTGAGGGCACCTTGTAGATCACTCGGAAGGTCCCTCTGGCATCCACGCGATGGTATGAGTCTACTAGGTGCGTTATAATGGAACTTGTTATGCTCGCTATTTGGCCCGCATGTGTTCCCGTACACTTTTTGACAAACGCCGGCTCGTGCAGCCAATATATTATACAGCCCGCAGCATCTCACCTTTCTCGGCTACTGTTCCCCCTAAATCTGATCAGATTTTTGACCCCAATCTCCCCCCCCCCCTTCCATCTACTCTCACAACCGCACATTTTTTCTACCAACCCGTACAGTTTATTTACTTAATTACCATATAAATATAAAGGCCTGACGAGAATTTATCGAACGCAAACGTATGTTCACCAATTTATCTTCGGAAATTTTCAATGGGAATTTTTCCAAAAATTTTTTTTACCAACTCAGCTAGCTGCTTTCTCCAGTCCAGCACCAAGTGACCTTATGACCTTATTCTACCCCATTTTTCGTCACCGACAGCGTCAATGCTATAAAGAATAGGAATGTTGGCGGAAGTAAGCTGCATTCATTAGATGTATCGTCGTTTTTTATCAACATACCCGTGATAAAAACTTTAAACTACTTCTGTGATGTTATTCGGGACACGGACTATCAGATAGGTATGCCCATGAAAGCCCTTAAAGAACTACTTACGTGGTGCACACAAAGTGTGCAATTTCTCCGCAATGGCCGGCTCTACAAACAGATAGACAGTGTAGCGATGGGCTTACCCCTTGGCCCGTTTCTCGCAAATTTCTTTATGGGTAAGATCGATAAAACGAGTCTAAGAGGCACCATCAGTGACCTCGATACGCGGATGGCAACTTCTGTCTGACATACCGTAATATAATTATCCCTGCAATTATACTGGGCTGATCATGAATTTATGAAACTATATGTTTTCCGAATACACGTTTATAGTCAAACATGGGAATATTTGCAGAACCTCGTCTATTTGCTTCCATAATCGGTGGTTTAAGGACGACTGTGATTTGTATCAACTTCCTCTCTCTCCTATTTTATTTCCTATATGCGGGTTTCAGTGGATCGGATCGTGATTTGTATCAACTTCCTCTCTCTCCTATTTTATTGCCTATATGCGGGTTTCATCGGATCGTCATTTATAGTAACTCTTGTTGTTATGCCTTGTCTTTCTGGGAAGTTTCAAAATGTTGTATGCTTTCATTCGTCGTGTAAATCATACGAAGACAGGATGCGGTCGAAAAGCCATTGAACAGTTTATTGTATACGATAAATCCTGCTTTTAATGTCCCCTTCGTTTTCCCGAGTGGTAACGGTACCTTCTGAGTCCGGATTATCTTAGCTGGGCTCACAAATCCCCGGCTTTTTCCCACGGTCAACGTGCGTAAGGGGGCTAGACAACCTCCCTCCTCCCCTGCCTCTGCATCGCAATACTGCTCTCCAGCCAGCCCACTCAAACGACAAAAACAATCTTTCGAAGGCGGTTATTGTCAGGTCAACTGCAGGGATTTCCCAGACCTACCTGAGGAAAAGATAGGCAATTTCGAATTTTATTCCCCTGGCTGCCCAGGCTGGCCGCTCTTGCGTCGTAAAATGATATTTAAACAGCCCTGTCGGTTATGATTAATTGAAAGTTTGCCGTCTGCGAGTTTGCCCACGCCCCCTGCCCTTGACCCCCCTGTCCCCCGCCCCCCTCGGGAGGTACCCGTTAAATTTAGTGGATTCTCCAATTAACCCAAATCGTCCTCCGCACACACACACACACAAGGTGTCTGATGTTGCTGCTGCCGATGCGTCGGAGATCTCATTTTCTGCCCGCTCGCCCATCTGGTCTGAGCACTCGTCATTTCGCGCGTTTTCTTCGCACCCTGCGCCGTGGAGGAATTGGTGAAATTTCGCTTGATTGGCCACCTGTCCCCGACTGAGGGTGGTGTGCGGGGGGCGGGGCAGGGGGGACGCTGTCCGTGTGCATGGTGGGGGGCACTGCGAGACGTGTTCGCTGCTCACGCGAACGATTGAAAGAGAAAGGGACCAGGAGCGGGGGAGCGATCAGCGGGACGCAACTCCCCCGAGGCATAACCGAGGCTGTCAGCTGTGGGGGGAGGGGGGGGGGGGAATCGCACCATGCAGCAGCTCGCCTTTCGTCTTCACTGATTTCCTTAATTACTTTGTCAGCTGGCGTTATTGTGACGTGTCGGTCGGTCGGATTGACTCGCTCTGTCTTTCTCTTCTGCAAAGGCGTGCGCGCATTTGCGAGCGGTCGCCCGCTATGATTAATTAGGTAGATTATATTTTGAAGCAGCCACGCCACCAACGAAAGCGCAGAATCTCCGTCCCTCCCCACGCCGTTTCTTTTTCTGCTCAATTGGACAGCTTAATGCGAGAGTCCGAACGATTAAAAAACTGGCCGCTATCGTCGGTGATCTACACTGCACTGCACTGCACAGCAAATCAAGTTTTGTTCAAAAACTGCGGGCTGCTATTGGCCAGGTGTCGTATTGATTTACCAATCGTGTACCGCTCGTGAGCAGAGAGCATGACTATTGGTCGAAAGAGTGAACGTGGGATTAATACGCGGAACACCTTTTCAAGCTATTTGCTGCGAGTGAAGCCTTGGTTAGACGAAAATTTTAATTTAGTTATCTTTTGATTAAAAGTATTACTCTTGTCTATTTTTACTTAAAATTATGAAATACGATAGGCAGATGAAAAAATGCACCCCTATCACGTTAAGAGAGGTAAAATAACCGTTTTTTCGATATCGCTGCACCCTTACTTTCTGGCAGAAACTAAAAAATTGTTATATCCCATGACCATTAGAAACTGATATCTCACTGTGGTCAGTGATAAAGCCCAACTTGAATTACGCCAGAGAAAAGACGTTGATAAACTTGCTTAAGAGCTAACGGGGTCTATCTTGTACGTATGACTAATACTCTTCGTTATTCCGCCGGAACTTAAGTACAGTGAAGTGTGTTAACACTTGGGAGTCATATCGACCGATCTATCTTGATTTATGGCGAAATGTGAACTTTCTGAATAGCCATGGACAACTGCATAGCAAAGGAGAGTCGGTAATCGATAATTACAATATAAACGAAGGCAGAGGTTAGATTGATACAAACTACTATTGGTCCTCGTGGGGTGTGTGGAGGAAGTGAGATAGATGCTGTGAAAGTCTGCGGTCACTATGATTCAGCACGTCACCGTGTCTACACCACCCTGCCGTGGAGCACACGGTAAAAATCTTCGAAACCGAAGGGCGAACTGTCCATTTCTCGACTAGAGGCCCCAACAAGGCGAAAGAAACCACGTATTCCAAAGTATTAAGCTGAAGGTCGTCAAAATGTCTGAGTAAAAGGCTGTTTTATGACTATAAGGTCGAGTTCCAGGAGAACTGTGAGGAAAAGCAGGTGTGGCTTGGCTGAAACTAGACCTATGATTATAAAGTTGGAAGTGGTATCATTTCTACTGTACGCCGTATTTAACGCTGCATTTGGTGCACGATTTCGCCTCGTAACTGATGTCACCCCACATATTTATTTGATATTCTCGAAGTAAACTAATATGGTTTATTGCTTTTCAGTAAGACAGGTCAGGCGGGGAAAAAGAAATTGACACTCACCGAACTCTTCTGTCCCG
Source organism: Ligula intestinalis (assembly GCA_036362985.1). Classification (NCBI taxonomy): domain Eukaryota; kingdom Metazoa; phylum Platyhelminthes; class Cestoda; order Diphyllobothriidea; family Diphyllobothriidae; genus Ligula; species Ligula intestinalis. The sequence goes on from JAYGXS010000177.1 coordinate 39,234, forward strand.
CTCTGCCTTGGGTTTCATTTCTCGGGCCCTGACAGCAGCTGCACAGCGGCTAGGAAACCTAGACAGATAGTATTGCTGCATATAGCTGGTTGATGATGAAAAATAGATTGAGGCGAATGTTCGCATTCCAGGACCATACATATTTTGAGAAGAATAAAGGAGAAAGCGTGAGTTCGATACAGCGAGGCCCCTACTCATGGCACTTCAGTTTGCCTACATGTGCTGAAGGTATCACGGTCCGCTAGTAGTCATAGCTACGTATTTTTAACAGTTGTCAGGTTGTTTCGGTTGGTTAGGGTTGGAGCCAGCCTCAAGCTGAATACTACCGCATAAAAATGCAACGCTCGTTGACAAACGTTTACCGACGACTAACGAATGTCACTTTTTCCGTTCTGCCTTGTGTCTCGTGTTTCGAGCCCTGAGAGGAGCGACATAGCGGCTAATAGTCTTAGACAGACAGTGTTGCCGGCGAGAACAAGCGGGAGACTGGAATGACCATTTCTGGCTGATTAGCCGTCATCAGTCAGTCATACTCATTCCCCTAAATGGTACACCGCCCGAGGCTTGACCTCACGACCTTTTCGATCAGAGTCTAACACTCTAACAATTGAACCACGTACTTTTTGCCTTGCCGGTTCAGATCGGGAGATACTGACACTCGTTGCTGAAAGTTCACCGATCGCGCGAACGGAACTCACTTGTCCGGCTCTGCCTTGAGCTGCATTTCGCCGGCCCTGAAGGCAGCCGTAACAGCTAGGAGTATAGGCTGATAGTGTTGCCAGAAAATAAATTTCTGCAATACGCGAAGACAGAGAACCGCTTATTCCGGAGCGTTGTTCAAATTTTTGCAGACATTAAGATGGGGAGTTCATTTAGCTCTTTTTTAGAGTCGGGTTTAGTTTTAGTTGTGGTTAAGGCTGTAGTTATTTTTATTTTTTGGTTAGGCTTGTGACTCGATGAGTTTTGCGTAAGACCACGTGAGGCAGGCGGTTCTAGTGCTTTTTCAAACTTTCGCGCAAAAAACAATGAATTCCTTTTGGCCTCCGACAGTTCCTGCTGTTTATTTGATTTCTGAGGGGTTGCTTTTGACGACTGGCACCAAGGGCTGCAAAACATAGTAAAAAAGGCTAAACTACGGACAATGAGGAGGGTTAGTGTTAATTTATGGTTATGATAAAGACCGGGTAAACGTTAAGTTGGTTTAGTTTTATACCGTCAAAGTTAGATTAATATACTTTGCTAACTACTATGTACTAAACTAAACTAAACTAAATAGACCAAACTAAAGTTAACAAAAGTAAATAAAACTAAAAACTAAATTAAAATAATACAACCGGTCCCGTAAAATAGAATTCTGGGACTAGGGCTATCTAAGTTGGGCGACCAACCTTACTTTCACCAGCGGCGTTACTGGTAAATTTGGGCCATGGTTAGAACACGTGACTATTTACTTGTCCGGAAATTATGAGCCGGGCCACATTTACCAATTGGATCCTATTCACTTGGTCTGCTTAGGGGCCCTATGCGTCCACCCTGCCGAGCGCTGGCCTGCTCTTCTGAGGTACCGACAAGCCATTTATCGCCCGTCTAGTCTATGAGGTTATTTGCGTGCTATTTTGACCAATCAATTTTCAGAACTGCTTGTCTGTGCCTGCATCAGCGCACACAAAAAAGATGTTCTCCGATTCACCCCCCCCCAGGCTGAGATCAACGTGTCTGCCGGGCGAGGGGGGGAGGGGCGAGGACAAAATCTCTTACCGCCCCAGACGTGCACATATAATTTCTGATTAAAAATAGGGGGCGAGACAGCGAGAGCAAATTTGCACCACCGAGACGACACCCCGGGCATTTCAGCACTGGTCGAATTCACCGTCTTCAAAAGCAGACCTCTGCCAACACCTCAGGCGACGCGGAGCCGTCGAACCGTCTGGCGCCACTCGAATGTGCACACTCGAATGACCAAATTACCTAAACAGAGCCGGACTGCTCAGCGGGTGGGTGTGAGTGCACGGCGCGGTGCGGCGCGGTACGTGCCTCAGACACACGCAAGCAAGCACCTACCGCAGCAACGCCGAGAGAGAGCAAAACTGGTCTTACTTTCAACTGCTTGATCCTTGCGCACACATCCTCACGTGTGCCTGTGTGTGTGTGCGGCCATCGTTCTCAAATAACCGCCACTGCCACCAACATCGAAGTTGCCGTAGAGTGGAAACCGCGGTGGCGGTGGCGGCGGGGAGCGTTGGCCACGGAAGAAAGAGTGCCTGTATTAGTGCCTTTTGATATCACAGCACTGCATTCGCCAGCGGCATAGCCATTGCCTCGGCTTTTGATAGTACCCGCTGGCATAAACCCTTAGAGAGGCTGACTGGTTTCCGGTAGACCACCTGAAAGGCTTCGTTAGGATCTCTTTGGTGATTCAAATTGACAACCTGTGTGAGAACATAACTAGAGATTGATCTAGCCAGGCCAGTATGTGTTCACGTACCCTCTTTTCCAGGCGTCTCCCTGTTCGGTCAATGTATCCTGCTCCACAGGAGTAAGTGAAAGAGTAACCACACATCAATGTGGCCTTCAGTTAGAGTAGGAAGGGGAGGGTTCGTGACGAATACACGTAAGCTCACGACGGGAAAGGATTCAGGTCTGTGTTAGAATAAAGATCAGGGTAACTGGTACAGTTTGTTTTATGTTTAGACGGCGACGGGGAATTCCTATCCAGGTACCCTGTTTAGAGGGCCATATGAATCATCCATGCAGAGCATTGGCCTGCTATTCTGGGGTACCGAAAAATGTATCCACCTTATTGAGGTTATTCGAGTGGTATTTTGGCCATTCATCTTTCCGACCTGCCTGTTATGCTTGCATCCTCGCACACTAAATAGTTGTCCGCTGATTCACTTATACTCAGCAAACGCTAATCTTCGACCGCCCCCTCTCCCCACAATTCGAGACCGGTGGGGGTCGGCGGCGGATTCTTCGCCTGTCCCAGACTTGCACATATAATTGCTGATTAAAAATGAGGGGTGAGAGAACGAGAGCAAGCTTGCGCCATCGAAGCTACACCACGGGCATTTCAGCACCGACGCCTCCACGACTGATCGAATTCACCGTCGTCAAAAGCAGACCTCTGCCAACACGTCATGCGACGCGGAGCAGTCGAACCGTCTGGCGCCACTCGAATGCGGGCACACACTAGAATGACCAAATTACCTGAAACAGAGCCGTACTGCTCAGGGGCCATGCACGCGCGGCGCGGTACGTGCCTCAGACACACGCAAGCAAGCACCCACCGCAGCAACGCCGAGAGAGAGAGAGAGCAAAACGGGTCTTACTTTCAACTGCTTGACCCTTGCGCAAACACCCTCACATGTGCTTGTGTGTGTGTGCGGCAATAGTTCTCAAATAACCGCCACTGCCACCAACATCGACGTTGCCGTAGAGCGGAAACCGCGGTGGCGGCGGGGAGCGTCGGCCACGGAAGAAAAAGTGCCTGTATTAGCGTCTTCTGACATCACAGCACTGTAGTCGCCAGCTGCATAGCCACTGCCTCGGCTTTTGATAGTGCCCGTTGGCGTAGACCCTTGGAGAATTTGGCTGGTGTCCGGTAGACAACCTGAAAAGCTTCGTTAGGATCGACTCGGTGATCCGTATCGCCAAGGTGTGCGAGAACAAAACTCGAGATCGATCTACTTTTACCTCTAATTATCCAGGCTGGTATGTGTTCACGTACCCTCTTTTCCAGGCGTCTCCCTGTTCGGTCAATGTATCCTGCTCCACAGGAGCAAGTGAAAGTGTAAGCACACATCGATGCAACCTTTAATTTGAGAAGGAGGAGGAGAGTTCGTGAAGCATGCATGCAAGTTCGTCGCGGGAAAAGATTAAGGGTGGGGGTCAGGATAAAGACAGGGGAGAGTGGTTAAGTTAACGTTATGGTTATGGTATAAGCACGCGAATATTTACTCGTTCTGGAATTATGAGCTGGGCCACCTTTACCATTTGGACCCTATTCACGTGTCCTGTTTAGGGAACCCTATTTGTCTGCCTTCCCGAGCTTTCGGTTGAGATTCTAAGGTATCGACAACTCATTTATCCACCCTCCTGTTGACCAATCAACCAAGTCATTTGCTTGCAATCACCGCACACAAAAAGGTATTCGCTGATTCAATTATACTCGAACGTTAGTCTCCAACCGCCCCCCCCCCCAGGTCGAGATCAACGTATTTGCCGGACGGGGGGGGGGGGTGAGGGGAGCACTATCGAAGCAACACCACGGGCATTTCAGCACCGACGCCTCCACGACTGATCGAATTCACCGTCGTCGAAAGCAGACCTCTGCCAACACCTCAGGCGACGCGGAGCAGTCGAACCGTCTGGCGCCACTCGAATGCGCGCACACACTCGAATGACCAAATTACCTGAAACAGAGCCGTAGTGCTCAGGGGGCGTGCACGGCGTGGCGCGGTACGTGCCTCAGAGACACGCGTGCCTGCAGGCACCCACCGCAGCAACGCCGAGAGAGAGAGCAAGACGGGTCTTACTTTCAACTGTTTGACCCTTCTGCACACACACACACACACACACACACACACACACACACACACAC
>JAYGXS010000178.1:0-12019 GCA_036362985.1 Ligula intestinalis
ATTTAATTTTACCACAGCAATAAGTTTGTAATGAGAGGGCCCATTGGTCTTTAGATACACAATTCATTTATTTATTATTCACACTCAAGACCGCCTACATTGCAATCTCATGAGACCTCTGTTGATAGAAAGCAAACAGATCTAAGGTGATACAGAAACTCTTCGTAAACGATGAACCGTGTAAGTGTGATCAGTCACTGGCAGACAACAACCCAATAACCATGGGTGGCTAGAGTAAATATTGACGGATGTCTGTGGAGGCTGGTACTTGGGTAATTTTTCCAAAATTCCCATTGAAAAATACAGAAGATGGATTGGCAAACATACATTTTTTCCGATAAATTCTAGTCAGGCCTTTACAGTTATGTGGAAGGTAAGTAAATAAACTATGCGGGTTAGTTGCAAAAATAAAACGGTTGTCAGGGGAGGGGGAAGAGGAGGGGGGGGGTATTGGGGTGAAAATCTGATCGGCGTTTGGGGTGACTAGTATTCGGTAGCTGGCTGTTAGATCAGCGGCTTTTGACCATGGTAACTGTGGCACCGCGACGAAGTTCTTTCGGGCGCACAACATCGGTAGGCGTAGCCTGATGGCGGCCGCTTCTGTCGTAACAAACAGACGCTTTCCAAAACATTGTGAATAGCTTGAGGGTATTTGTAGATCACTTGGAAGGCCTCTTTGGTATCCACGCGATGATCTGAGTCTACCAGGTGCGCTAGAATGGAACTGTTTATACCCTTTAGTTGGCCCTTCCCTAACCATGCTGAAATGTGTTCTGGGACTCTTTTGGGTAAACGCCGGCTCGTGCGACCAATATACCCTGCCCCACAGGGGCAGGTTAATAATAATATGCACACAGAGGTGTTTTGGGCTGGCAGTTTGCTTTTGATCACTCAGTATAGGATGGGAGCAGTCGGGAACAGTACATAGGCGTTGGCTGCTGGGAAGATGGTTGCTACTGCTTCACTCAGGCGCCTCCTTACTTCGATAGTTAAAAGCAGGAATGTAGGATACGTACAAATAATTACGAAGGATGGTGCGAAAGGATGATTTTATTCGATGTTACCTCACTATTCACTTCCACGTCCTACCACTGTCGAAATCATTCGGGGCCCTCTATAACAGAACTGCGATGAGGAGGACTGATAGCCAAAATATCAGGATTGTATCAGCGTCACGAAAAATTGCCTCATTATCTACTGCACCTTCGTAAGGATTACACACGAGTAAATCAAAGTCCCTCCAATGGGATCCCTACCACCTGAGGTCATTGATGAGGTGTAACTAAAAAACTCGATTTTTACAGACTACCATTCCTGGACGTTCTATTCTGCCGCAAACCAGACGACAAAATTCCGACGTCTGTCTATCGGAAACCGATAAACACTCCACAATTATTGAGTTACAATAGCAATCACCCGCTGCAACAGAAGTTCTGCAAAGAATTCCAATTTTCTACAATTTAAAAGTTGTAGTGACAAACACGTGTTTTCTCACATGGACTTTCAAGCCAGACCGACTACTGTTGCAGGCCACGTCCATGTGCATTTATTCCTTCACGCACTTGATGCCTTCGGTTTAGTCATGTGCCTGTTCCGTAAACAATGTATACACTCTTGCGCGCATTTACACTGATGTCCTTTCAATATTCAGCTCGAGTCTGTAGCCTGTAGGCCCAGTCCAAAAGGAAAAAAAGGCCTTTCAAGAAAAGATACCGAGATGCCACGTAGTTGTTGAAAATCCTTGTGCGTTTACGCATAGGACGAGTTCTGCAGACTTAAGCTAACTATTTTAGGAATATAAAACAAGTTTTACTAAACATGACACTTGCGTAGACGAAGAAAGATTCGAGCATCGGAGTAGTAAAATCTTAGCCTACCAATTCTGATCCGTGGTCGGCCAAGGAGAGCAATACGTTTTGCACGCACAGTGGATAGGGTCTTTATGGTCTCCATTAACTATTCCTCGCAATACTGACAACCCGCACATTCACTGGCTAATACCAGCGGAGGGTAGTTGAAACACAAATAAGACCTGGTTTGGCAGGCGTTTTACGAAAACGAAAACCATTGTACAATTTTACTCCTACTTAACTGCTAAGGCTACCTCTATCAGTATAGATCAGATCACGTTTGGCACATCTACATTATCAGCAACTATTCATTCATATTAAACCCATTATTTGCATCTTCCTGCTGCGACCTTAACCGGAGCGGTTCGCCTGGTAAAGCTGACTTCTATCTGGATACCTTTATACTTCCCCACAATTATAAATAGTCCCAGCCACTTTGACTCCTCCAAATATAGCTCAATGAATACCAATCTGCTACCTCAAATGAACCCATACCTCAGCGGTAAGTTGTTAACGCCAATATTACTACACTATGTGTCCATGAACAGAAGAAAGATGAGAAAGTCCACAAATATGATTCTCTATCGAAAATATTTTCATTCTGTAAGCATATATAAAAAAAGAATAACAATTGCAAGGATTCAATAATTGAAATGAAATTACGAATTGACAAAACTCACTTACTAGAGACCGTCTACAGGGCAATATCATGCGACCTCTTGTTATTTCCGGCTGAAAAAAGATTGACATTCTTCACGTCCTTTCTCCAGCGGAAATCCTGCACCACCTACAAATGATTGTTTCCCTCATATGAAAGCCTTTCCCCCTTCCTCCAATAGTGCTGTCCGTGTTGACTCATTTGTTTCCTGTCGAAAGCACCCGGGTGCTGAGACTAGCCTCCCAGCCAAGCTGTACTGAAATACTGTCCCCACAACCTGTTCGACTTCCTTGCATTTTTAATCACCTTCCTGCACAATGCTTTCGACCCCCACTGCCTTAAGATACAACTTTTTTCAAGTAGCGCTGAATACGCCAGCTCGCTCTCTCAGCTTTCCACAGGAAATGTGACCAGACACAGCGGCCGTCGAGCCAGGCAGACCTGAAAACTGCCTGACCTTCTTGCTTGCGTACACTCGCTTCACCCGTCTCCCAAGTTGGCTCAACACATGTGTGTGTCAGTTAACCGCGAGGCCACTTGCCTTCTCCCCAACCGCTGATACTGCGAATTGAGGCAAAAATTCGCATCCCGGGTGTGTGTATAGATTTAGAGAGAAGAAGAAGAAGAACAAGCCGGGTCGATTACCGGAATCATTGTTTGATTAGTCTGAGCTTCTGAACTCTTGCGGGTGTCCATCGTAAGAGGTAAAATCGTTAGCGAGAGCAAACAACATTTATAGGTGGAAGGGGTGAAGTAACCGTCGTTGGGGCAGAGGAGGGACAGGACCAATTAACCACCAGTGCCGTGAGCCTGGACATACCTGCGCAGGGCAACATATGCGGGCGCCAGCACAATACATCGGTTAACTGGGTTGGCATCCGACGCCCAGCCTTTAATCAGTTATTGGCCTGTCTTGCTGTTGGTATGGACAATTATCATCGAAGTTGCGAAGTTCAATTCATGACCTTTCTCGTAAGTTTGGACCGCCATTTGCGGTAATGCATCACCATGTTGAACTGCCAGCTTATGTTCGTGTATGCGCGAACCCAGCATGTGTACAATCTGCCCGTGTAATTCACTGGACTCTTTAGATATGGTATGCAATACACTACGTCCAACTGCTCACTGGGAATTAATCGATCCTGCATTCTAATGACCCGGCTGCACATTGTGGTCATGGGACGGTTTGTGATTCCAGCGCCTGGTACAGCGGCAATGCGTTCGGGGGCTTCCGATACATCCTTGATATATGGCAGCGCATGTCAAACCGTAGAAGTCGGTTCTGTTTGGGTCATACGAGGGTGAGTAAGTAAACATCGGCTTATGAAGGCCTTGGGATAGCCACTCTGACCAAGAGGCCTCGTGAGATTGACTTGTATACGGTCTCAAGTAAATTTGTTTTCTCAGGCCGTCATTCAATTTACATTATTTCATCCTTCTTATCGTTATTGTTACTATGTATGCTTACATCAGTTAAAGTCGCAAAACAGAAGAAAGAGTAGCGTTAACCGGGAAAGATGTATTATAAGACAGACGTTTCGGGTAGTTCTCTCGTCAACGTAGCTTCAGAAAACAGACACCATGCCACATGTTGCTCATACTTATATTATAACCTATACATAGCCAGGCGCATTCAAAAGTCGTCTAGTGACTTAAGTGCAGCTACGGGCCTAAAATTATGTTGGAGAAACCTGCCGACAACTTCAAGCGCGAATGCATGAGTGCAAGCTTGCTGTAATAAGGTCGCAGACAACGTCGGAGATAGCAAACCATGCTAAAGAGTTGGAGCACCACTTGAAATTCGATGCGATTAAATTTGAAAACAGGCGAAAAAAGCAGAATTCATTAATATCAACAAATTTAGGGACAGCTCATCAGCTGCTTCTTCTCGTTGCATACGAATGTTGACGAAGACACATGCAGGAGTGTTGAATCTCGCAGAATTACTGGTAACAGCAAGGAAACTAAGTCAGTTTAAAAATTAATCGATAAAGGACGATAAGGTTGAGTCAACATTTGGGGAGCAGTGGATGGGAGAAGTTAATGAAAAACGCGTGGGAAATTACATCAAATGGACAACACCAGGGCAGTTGGAGGTTGACTACATGATCAAGCTACTTTCATAGGTAAGGTTTCTCCCACCGTATGTATGCAGCTTCTAAATAGCGCAGGTTTCGGTTTGTTCGGGCCCGACCAAGTACTCGAAACGCTGTTTTAACGTCGACAGAATGACCGCTGTCTAATAGATGGTTGGTAATGGAGGACCCTGGTATTCTGTCTTCTTGCTTCAAAAGCCAATTGGGCAAGTGCTCAGCAGCCCTGGCTGCGAGTTGCCTTTGCGTGCGCCCAATGTATTTGCATCCACAATTACATGTGAATTTGTAAACACAATTGGAGGTGGTGTGCAATGGCAGAGCATCATTTGCCCGTTTTAATGGAATACTTTTGGTAGAACTTAAGAAGACTAATTTTGCTGCGTTAAAGGTCCTTTCTATCGTACAGCGTAATCGTCGCTTGATTGTGTTGGAAATGTCATCACCTTTGAATGGTAAGGATATCATGACGGGCTTTTTTGGAACTGACTGTTCCAGAAATTTTGGCTGTAGAGGATTACTGTACTTTTGAATAAAGCGTGCCGGGTAGCCACAGTTGAGTAGGGCTGAGTTAAGACGATAAAGCTCTTTTGGTAGAGTCTCAATAGAGCAAAAGTTTCTTGCTCGTTGAAAGAGGTTATATACCAGATTACGCTTCCACTGAATTGGCAAGAAGCTCATGAAGTCTAGATATTGCTCTTTCCAGGTCTTTTTGTGGAAAACCGAGCGCCCTATGGAACCATTCTCCTTTCTAAACATGAGGACGTCTCGGAAGGGGAGCTTGTTATGCTGCTCAGTTTCCATTGTAAATTTAATTTTAGGATGTTAAGTGTTCATAAATTTGAGGAGGTCATCGGCCCTGCTCATTGTCATCAACAATTGTGAATATTTCATCCACATATCTTCTGTATAAGATTGTCTTGTTAAGTCTTGAAGACGCTTTTTCTTCAAGATGACCATAAAAACATATGCAAATATGGGCCCTATCGGAATGCCCATTGCTATTACGTCAATTTGCTTGTAACGTTGTCCAATTAAATAGAAATTCAACATTTTTTATGCAGAGTAACAGTAATTGGCGCAGTATTGCAGGTGACAGGCGTGTTTTGGACGCATAGGCACAAATAACAGCTATTATCTCGTCCAGCGACACATTTATAAATAGTGATTCGATGTCTAGTGAAATCATAAATTTATCAGTAACTTTTTGAAGCTTGATGTCCTCTATAAATTGAAAAGTGTCCTTCGTGGTGTAAGTAGAGAACCGTTCTCGAATGGGCTTTATTTCCTTTATAAGCCATTGTGCTAATCTATGTTGGAGGAAATTGGACATAGAGAGAATTAGTCGTAAAGGTATATCCTTGTTGTGAGTTTAGGGGAGTCCGTATAGTCTAGGGATATGCGTACATCTGGGCTTTAGGGACAGCGCAGTTGAGGAGTCAATAAGATTATCTTCTGACAATTGTTGAATCAGTTTCCAGGCAGAGTTTTCTATTGCATAAGTTTCCTCTTTACCTGACGTCTCTAGACGCAATTTGCTCTGATCGCTTAAAATGGATTCCATTTTTCATACATAGTCCTTTCGACTAAGGATGACCACTCCATGGCCTTTATCGGGTTTGGAAACGGTGATTTCTTCATTGTGTTCCAGTGCAGAACGAGCATCCATGTGTTCTCTAGTCAGTGGTGTCAGTTGTGTTACTGGAGCTTTGCGGTACTGATGCGCATTGTCGACCATTTTTGCCTTCACCCAGTTCACATCACCAGTGCATGTGGGTAATAGATCTGCCAGCTGTGAATTTAGGTCTTCAAATTGCGCCTCAATTTCTATTGGGTTTATTCTCCTGTTTGGAACGCAAAAATCGAGTCCTAGTGATAAAGCCACTGATTGAAGCTTAATAAGTGTGATGTCAGATAAATTGAGTATAATTTCATCTATGTTCGGAGGAAATTTATCACCAATAGATGTCTTGCATAACGTCTTCCTTAATTTAAGGCCGTTAGTCTCTCTTGTCCATTTAATGTAATTTCCCACGTGTTTTTCGTTAACTTCTCCCATCCACTACTCCTCATATGCTGACTTAACGTTCCCGTCCTTTATCGATTAATTTTTAAACTGACTCAATTTTCTTTGCTGTTGGCCCACCAACAAAATAAATTACTGCTAGCACTCTGACCTTCCCAAGACTTCTCTCCTCTTCGAAGCCACTAGTCCTGGAAGATTGCAGCCGCTGTGGTTGAACTTATAAGCCTAAACCATCCTCGATGTGCACTTTTAGTGAACGGGGTGCTACCCCACGATGTTCTTGGGCAGCGCTCCTCGGTTTGTGGGCAATTCTCCCGCTTCTCTCTGTGTCTACGTGTGGTGGAGTTTCGGGCAGCGTGGATTATGGCGGCTTGGGATTCACTCATGTGGTTGGCCAAGGTAAGCAAACTGCGTGTACCAGGGTCTTTTCACCAAAGAGAGTTAGTTTGCTAAGGGGATATCCTCTGGTTCGGCTGTCGTGAGCACCCCTCTGCGTAGGCCTTAAGGGTTGTGTGCCGGTGCCCGTTATAGGACTTGAAAGTCATCAATCCCGTCTTTAGGAGGCAAACCGGAGCCTTTTTTAAATGCATCTTTTTATTGTTACGTTGTTATGGATTTTTTAAGAGTGCTCACACTCCTGTTTTAGTAACCGTCATCGACGCGACTGAAGGAGTTGCCTGGGAGGATCTGTAGCCAGAACAATATGAGGGCAGAACTGGAGAAGGCCAATAACCAGTTCAACGTCTTGAGTTTCGGTTAATACGTGTTTTATTACTTCTGATCCAAGAAACGCTTATTTCGACATCAACTCTTAGCCGCTCGTGTTTATTAAGCATTAATCAACAACATGCCGTTACGATGGAATTTCGAGCGATTAATCAAGTCTAGCCCCACAGCCAGAAAGCCTATCGCAAGAGGAGATAAGTATTTGTGATATCAAGTCTAGCCCCGAAAGGAAGGTTAGTACTGACGCGTCTAGTTCACTGGTGGCAGCGACGACAACACACCCATAGACTACGCTTCCCAACCCCATTCCGTCTGCATTTTGTCCCTTTGATGTCCGCTATGATTTTCACAGCTGGCTTGAACTGTTACGTTTTCATCTAGATGACGTTCCTTCGAGAGAACGTAGTCACCTTTTACGTAAACACCTTGCTTAGGACCAATTCTACAAGCCTCTGACAGCTAGTTTAACGGTGTCAACTCCATTTGATTTCCTTTGTGATCAACTCTTTGCCCTATTTCAGCCCTGTTTGGCTGGTGCGGATGGGATCCACCAATGAATCTATCGTTGCAGCCGATCAGGGGAAAACCCTGACGTATTTTTCGGATGAACTGATGCGGAGCTACAATCTCCCTAGCCAAAGCCGATTTTTTATCTACTTCAGAATAACGCCTTATTGAGTCAAGACAGCCTTTACCTAGCCCACTGACAGTTAACGGATAACATTTACAGATTTTAAGTTGCATCCTCTTACCAACCCGTACCAAAGTGCACTTCCTTCTTGTTAGAGCAACAGTGGCTTATGTAGCCCCCCTCATATACCCCAAGTCCTACCATGTTGTGCTACGAAAACGGTGGGTATAGGGTTTTATGGGTGGGCAATTAGGATACGCAGTAGAATATACTTTAGTAACTGCTTTACGAATTTTTCAATTGTATTTCGAAGTGCTGTCGATCCATACCTGTAGATTTTCCTATTCTGCATTAACGTATTGCCAAAAAACGATTATAAAATTGCATATTTCTTGAAATCCCCAGGAAATAGAAATGGTGGTTAGGAAGACGTTTACTTCAAACTACCTGAGGTCTAACTTATCCTTCTGGAGTAAGATTAGTATAGTCCGCTGTGCGAAGCACCGCACACAGCTTTAATTTAAATATGGACTAAATTACTCCCAGTGGCCGTGGGAAACACTTTCGACTGCATTTTCTACTTTATACTTCCCTTTTAAAATCCCCTTCTCTGTCCATCTTATTTCTTTACCCCCCAGAACCCTGTAATCACCATTTTTGTAGGACAAAATGCTGGAGCTAAGAGTATATATGAAGGGCTACACAAGCTACCTTTGTCGTTTTTAGGCCCTCCATTATTTTGGACCTTATAATTGGTGTTGATTTTCTTTTGAAGTTTAATGGTTCATTGGATATATATGACCGTAATTTGCATCACAACTAGAATGCCACTTCAATTTCGTTCCATACCCCAACCCTGCAAGAAGAGGAAGTCTGCGCAGCTATCGCTGCCACTGTCGTTTTGCCTACGACTTATCTTGATAATATCTTATCTTATCACATCACCTCAATGAGCATACTCGACATCAGTTGAAATCCCTTCTTGTGAACTTCGTTGAAGTTTTCGCCTCTCTGACGTTACTCTGCAATTCGCCATTCTATTTATACTGGCTCAGCTAAGCCTCTGTGGCAACCACCTCGGCAGATACCACCGTACTTCCAGGAAGAGGTTCAATATATGATTAAGCAGATGCTGGAGGCCCGCGTTATTCGTCCGTCGCATTCATCTTGGGCCTCACTAGTTATACTAGTTCCAAAAAAGGACGACAGGTAATGCTTTTGCATACATAACCGCCGTCTTAATGTCCTTGTAGCGACCTCGTATTTTAAGTCATGCTCTCCTCACACGCTGATGGAGCAGGCCATAGGTCTGGCTCTCGCGTCCACCAGCACGTGCGCACCGGACTGTGTCAAAACTCTGGTTAAGGTCACGGACATGCGTTCACCCTCTGTCTGTCCTGTCTGGCCAATTACGTTCCAAGACCGGTCCACAAAGGACCTAATTGCGGGGTTTTCTTATGGCCAGACACACCCGTATCCGGCGACTTCATTGACGGTTGCAGATATCTGGACACGGTGACCTCACCATCGGAATGCGATTCTGGATTTGGACCACTAATGGCTTGACTACATTCGTCTGGGAGTCAATGAACAACTACTCATATTCTATGCATTCTGCGCTTCAGTAAATTGTTTACAACACTCTGGCCTTCCACGCCTTATATTTTTACTAGTTTATAGCCGTTGTGATACGTTCTATTTTCTATTATTCGGCCGGATTATTTGATGTCCTACATTGTTGACTCTGACTTTCTCTATATCCAACTCTGTGTACTCTGAAGTTCTCTGTCTCATATTAGTGACCCTTTATTCTTCATTGCGCCTTCAATTCCATGCACCCTCTCAGAATTACCATGTGGATCCCACAATTCATATCTGACACAGGTGATCTGCGCCATGATATCAATTCTCACATTCTGATATGGCTGATTTCAAGTGCATTTTCCTCTGTTATTTTTGTGACCAATATATAGAGAATGTATTAAGTTGGTTTTGGCAGATTTGCTTAATTTGAGTTGACCCAAGTGTGAAAAACTCTAGGCGTTTGGCGGGATTTGAACCCGCGCATCAGAGAAAGCCTTTGCCGGAGGCTAACGCTCTACCACTAAGCTACAAACGCCCGCTTCACGCCATGAGTTTAATCACACTTGGATCGATATTACCCGCTCAACTTTTCGCTCATATGGAATCCACCAATACGGGAGAAAGTTGACTGCCCAAGCAGGATTTCCTAAGCAATCATCTAGAATCCACCAGAATGACCACTAGGCTGACTTAAGAGAGAGAGAATGCAATCGCGCACAACCTGTCTGGAAGCGAATTTATGACCATCAACCACCTTTAGCCCATCATTCGTGAGTTCTTTTTTTAATACATTAAACATGTAATCGTGTACGCGGAAAAGTCAAGAAAGACGATCCACCTCTGCTGAAAGGAAACAAAATGTTCTAAGCTGGTACAGAATCTGTTCATAAACCATGAACCATATAAGTGTGATCGGTAACTGGCGTTGATGCCGGATTGATAGCAACTCGATTGCCATGGATGGCTAGATTGTATAAGGAAAGATGTCTGTGTAAGCTAGTACTTTGGTCAGTATAAGCGGGAAGGTTGGAGAAGTACAAATAATTGTGAGGAATGTTGCGAAAGGATGGTTTCATTCGATGTTACCTCACTCTTCACTTCCACACCCCACTGCTATCCACATCATTTGGGCCTCCTCCGTCAGAATTACGATGAGAAGGGCATTTAGCCCACATATCAGGATCTAATAGAAACCATGGAACATTCCCTTTATACCTTCTGCACCTTCATAGAGAACCCATATGAGTAAATCAAAGACACGCCAATGGAATCCCAAATTTCTGAACTAATTGATGCGGTGTTACTACAAAAACTCGGAGGAGGGTATTTCGATGCATAGGAAAACAGATGTTGGGCACCCTGCGCTGACGGCACTTTCATTTTCATCAATCAGGATAGAAGTAAACACGGAAAAGAGTTACTGAAATACATTTTTCTCGATTGAGAGGTCACGATAGAAGAAGTAAGAGTCAGACATCCGTTCCTGGACGTTCGCGTCTGCCGCCAACCAGACTGCAAAATATGGACTCCTGTCTACCGTAAACCGACAAAAAATCGCAAATATTGAGGTACAGTAGCAAAGACCGATTGCAAATCTAACGAAGAGTTGCAAAAATTCCAACATTCTACGACTTAAAAGTCGTATTGGCGGACAATTGTTTTCAGTCATGCACCTTCAGGCCAAAATGACTAACATTGCAGGTCACATCCACGTTCATTAAGGCTTGCACCTGCTCCTAAGGAATAAACAACACGATGTCTGGAGAAGAGGGTACGCAAACACATACCAGCCACTAAGTTGACAGGACAGAGGCATTTCAGGTTCTATACCATATAAGGATGCCAACACAGATGTGTACACAAAACGTGCAGTTTCCTTGCATGGGCCAGTTATACAGGCAAATAGATGGAGTGGTGATGGAATCACTGATTGGACCATTCCTCGCAAATATCTTCTCAGGCAAGGTCGAGGAAACGAATCTTAAAAGCACTATTAATGACCTTGAGTTCGATGGTCGCTACGTGGATGATATTTTTTGCCTAGCAAATAGGGCCATCAGGGCAATATATTAATTGTCACAGTTTCGTTCCCATTTACCTGAAAATAATCTTAATCCAGGGATTAGCATCCAGAATACGACGCATCTGGTCTCCTGAAATCCTGGAAGGAGAATTGCTGCAACTATAGTAAACACTCCACTAAAATGTTTAACCCAAAACTTTCATCCTACGGAATATCAAGGAGCATGTCACGAAGGCGTTGGTTGCAACGGCAGAATAAAAAGATGGAAAGATTTATTCATAAGGCTGCCTTCTCTAGTAGACGCAGCAAGCGAACTGGAAAAGTGACGCTTAATATTAGCAGTTAGTAGTGCCTTACCATCGGCTTATCTAACACATATCTTTTACCAACCCTCCCCTTCTACGGATGGGAGTAAAAACCGACTACAG
>JAYGXS010000178.1:12119-43623 GCA_036362985.1 Ligula intestinalis
TCTCTAGTAGACGCAGCAAGCGAACTGGAAAAGTGACGCTTAATATTTGCAGTTACGAGTGCCTTACCATCGGCTTATCTACCGCATATCCTTTACCAACCCTCCCCTTCTACGGATGGGAATAAAAACTGACTACAGTTTCAAGTCCTACCCATAGGCGTTTATTCCTTCACCTGCTCCCTTGGAGTGGGATATATTGGCCGACGAACGTAATTTAGCGTTCATATTTTGCTCTCCTGAATAATTTTGTATGTTTGCTGATCTTTTGGACAGCTGGGCCGGCTGTCCATTGTCGAAGCGAATACTGACTTTATCGATCAGCAAATTTAAAAATGCGGCTGCACGTGTTAGTCTTGGGTTGATCGAATTTCATTCGCCGTTTGGCCCTGCGTGTGAATTTTGGCTTGGCGTGACGAAAATTGGTGTTCTATTTCGTCTACTACGGTAGAGGATGTTGTTAACTCTGCTCCATCTTCCGTTGGTTCCTTCACAGGGCCGTCTTTGTCTGCAAATACTTACTTAGGTTTGAACATGTCTTGTACTTTACTTACGGTATGGCGTAGGACTTTGTAGGCCTTGGGCAGGTCAAGATGCTTCTTACCATTGGGAGGTTTAAATCAACTCCCGTTGAAGGGCACACCCATGTGCAGTTACTCTTTCACTTGCTCCTGTGGAGCAGGATACATTGACCAGACAACGAGGCCTCTGAAAAAGAGACGGCCTGATTAAGTAAAGGTGAAACTAGGTTAATCTTGGGCTCTGTTCTCGCATATCTTGTCGATACGAATCGTCAAGTCTATACTAATGAAGCCTTTCGGGTTGTCTGTCAGACACCAGCGAACAAATCAAAGGGCCTTCACTGAAAGGTACTTGAAACAACCGAAGCAGTGGCTATAAGGCTAGCGAATCCAGTGCTGTGTTGTCAAAAGACGCTGACACGGGCACTCTTCCTTCCGTAGCTGACCCCGACGCCAGATGGTGGTCGCAAATCGTCCCCACACGCTAGTGAAACTCCTTCGCTCAGTTCAAATGGCAGTAATTATCACACCATGTACCTGACCCTTGTCCAATGCCCACAACCTTATCTAGTTTCTCCCCTTCCCTCCTCTACACGCCGATCTCGCCATCCGGGCGGCGTGAAAACGATTACTAGTAATAAAAGTACAATTATTAACCATGTGTAGTTGTACAATTTTCATTTTCCTTGCAAATTTTCTGGCATGATCAAGGGTTGCTGCAAGCATATGCTGGTCAAATTGACATTTCAAATAAGTTTATCCGTAGAAAATAAGTTCCCTTGGTAAGTAGAACTACAAATAATAGCAAAGATAAAAACGCAATAACTGACAAACTGTTCTGATTTTAAAAGTGGAATTTACTCTGGATTGTCTACAGGTCAATCTCATGAGACATCTATTGATATGCCAACTACTTGATATGACAAATTCAATCTATTTTTATACCTGCGGTATAACTTCATTATGTTTTTCACGTAAAGATCACTGCTATGGGCCTCAAGGCCGAACACGGAAATAAGAATTCCCTATAAATGTACTTAAACTGGGCTTGCGCATAACTTCATGAAGAGTACATAGTCCTGTATCCTTGAACTAGCATAAACTTCAGATTGCATGCTCATCTTCAGCGTAACCCTAGCCCGAACCCCTACTATCCACGTCAACCCTAACCTAAACCCTAAACGTAACTCAAAATTTCTTTAAGTCCAACGGTAAACTGGACAGTGAACCTGATGTTAAATTCAACCCCAAACGTAAATTAAATCCAATTATGCTTGAACTTTGCTGCAATGACACCTTTGCCATGGGCAGTCCCCACTCTCCTGTTCTTTGTAGATCACCAAGTTTGTCCATCCTGCCGTTCATTTTCTCCGCATACAAAATAGGTACGCCTAACTGAGATTTCGTGCAGCATGTGTAATAACTCATGCCAAGGTAATGCTGAAATTTGACTTGATAATTTAGCCTTTATTTGGTCACGTTATTTTTATCCAATGAGTGCATTTCATCCTGAGTAAGACCCCTGCCAGCACAGGCGACATGGGAAAACGGGGGTGAAAATTGTTTATTAGATGAATATATTTAGAAAACGCCTTTTTAGGAATCAGTAAATTATTAATAACTTTATTCTTTAACATACTTATCAATTTGGAGGCTTAAACATGAGAAAAGGTGCTGTTTCGCATCACAAACGTATTTCTGACTGGTGGATGACGGCTTGAAATCCCAACTCGATGAACAAATGACGGGGATTTCAACCCGTTACCCGCCACCCGGAAAAGCGTTTGCGAGGCAAAACGCCACGTTTTCTCATTCTTACGCCTCCAAAAAATAATTTGCAGATAAAAAGGTGATTTCTAAAACATTCCATTCAATTTTGTACGTGTGCGGAACTTGGGTGTTATCACAACACTTTTGTATTTCCTAAAAAACAATTATTACTTTGATATTTCTTTTCATTAAACAAATTTGCCTAAGCTTGTTCATTATTGTTTCGCAGTTTTTGAACATGCGTTAATGCCGATTTGCGATTGATCATAAATCCTTCGCCGTACTGCATAACAATATTCCTACCCAATTGGATGAGATGCAGACTTGCTGGAATGTATGAAGGCTAGACTGTGTCCACATCGTCAATGCTCACAAGGGCGTTAACATCGCACGCCACTGCGAGCTGGCGACCTTCTGTCAAGGTCATCGAGGTTCGCCTCCTACTGCCATGCAGCCCTCAGTTATCTGTTAAACACGCGCGTGTACGTGGTGTATTAAATGTTCCACTGAGCACGGAGAAGCGGGTCTTAGTCACGCAGATAGTGCTACCTCAAGTCATCAGAATTTGAGGTGCTTTAGATAAAATAATACAGGCAATGTTTGAAGGTTTGTTTTCTAAACTTGCGTCAGCATCATTTATACAAAATTCGAAATCTGAGCTGAACAGAACTTTAAAGACTTTGAAATCTTCAGTAGGGAAGGCAGCGAACTAAATCTCGGGAACTAAAGGAGATAAGCCGCAGGTTGAAGTTGTAGACACCCAGTTAGTACTGTCCACATATTCCACAGTTGCTGTGCACGGACGTGACTATCATTAAGGGAACAGTCCCGCATTCACTGGCGTATACCAGCGGCATGAAGACATGACGCATGACCCGGAGTTTCCATCCTCTAAGTATGGGTACACGAGACATGTACTCGAAACGTCAGATACAAAATGAACCTCTCCAAATGAAAGGTCTTTCTTCTTCTGACTGACAACCTATGAATCGGATTTTCACTACTAATCCTGGAGAACAAATAATTTCGAGAGAACTGCAGCTTAATTTCACAGATGACTTGTATTATTTTTAATAGGAATACGAACTTCCTGAAAAACAACTTCAATCTATTTTGTACCTTTTGTCAAATTACGCAACGATAAATCTCTCGAGCAATTCTATTTGATCTTAAGTATGGGTGGCTATCTTAGCTATACGTAAGCAAAGCAAAACGCAGCATGGCACATAAAGTTGTGTATTACGTGCTGGAACGAAGCCGTGTTTTATGTCAGCTTTACGTAATAGATAACAATTCTATTATTAGAAAACGAATAAGAACGCTTTAGCGCGAAATTCCGCTCTTCTAGGGAAAAGAGCAGCAGGATTATCCTTCACTGTTGCCAGGTCAATAGCACTTATTTGAATACGGAGGATGACTCATATTTCCCTCACGTTAGCTCACATTTATAGTTCGTATTTTTGGCCGCGCTCTTAATAGATGGCTCTGAACCAGTTCGCTTTGGAGAGTTGACTCATACACGCCTACGTCTTCGCCTCCCTGATAACTACCACTAACCGCTGCCACTTTATTTCTCCTAAATATTTCAGTCAACATTAATCTGCTACCTAAGATGACTCCATGCATCGTCTGTAAAATATTCACACCAGTATTTTTTTACTAAGTGCTTACGAAGTAAATAAAGACGTGACAATCCACGAAATATTTTAAGATTACAACGACAATAAAAACAGGAGAAAAGCCAGAGCTAATTTTTTGGTGGAGAGCGTAGAGATAGGACACCAGAATAAGACCTTCGAGTATGTTGCTGCATTTTGTTAAGCAAAAGAGGCGGGAACTCTCGTGACGCAGCTATTTTATCTTTTAAGTATTCATCAAGCTTTCTTTCAGTCTTTTCAACCTCCACAGGTGGCACTGCTACATCAATCTTTGGGAAACTTATAATTCAGCCGCCCCGTCCTCACCCAACGACGGCTATTTCTTCATTGGTCGAAACCGCAGATTTATTTCGCAAATGCAGAAATGCGGACTGCTTGGGGTGTAAGGTTTAACGTATTGTTATACCTGTGGTCAATGTTTACAATGTTTAATCGGTAAGGATGACTTGGATGGTCCCCAAAACGGAACTAGTGAAAAAGAACGCGCCACCCAAGTACTCAAGTTGGCTCTGTAAATAAGTCCAGGAAGGTTTCGTACTGCTGTACCCTTCTCTTCTTAACATTTACCTAAACATAAAACTTAGATGAAGGGTTCACCTCAACCGTTACCCTCATCTAAAACTCATAAATAGGGTCGAAGATAAGTCTTAACGTTTACAACAGTTGTCTGGAATTTGCTTCAACGGCACCTCTGCCATGGACGGGGTGGCCATGATTTTTGTATGAACTGGAAAACACGCATCCCAAGAAATTAGTATTTGACGAAAAAAAGGTGTTCTTTGGAGTATAAAGCTAAATTAAATCAGTTAATTTTGGAGTCTTGCTCCCCAGCTCGTTCTCGGACAAACAGAAAATGTGACTATGTATTGCCTTGACACAAGACACACCCTTGCATGGGACAAAACACGCATCGTTTGAGTTTGCCCCTACTAAATGGCCGAGCATTTCTTGAGGCCATGCACTCCGACGATGCATGCATCAACCGACACATACATTTAGATGGTATCCATTACAGCTCAAAGAACTCTGGAAAAGACAAGGGCCGTACAATACAGACTGACTAAGGCCACAACTACCAATCAAGTCTCACACCGTATAACTATTGATTTTTTCCTCACGTTTGAACTGTATTTGTTCATTGCACATTTCGTTTTAGTCCGAAGATGAGCTGAGGAAACAGACTCGAAAATTCACTGATTCGAGTTAGCTTTATATCCCAAAGAACGTCAAAATACTTTCTTGTTTACGGGGTCACTAAGGATCGTCTTACCACTTAGACGTCGTAGCCCATAGATGTTCACTAAAAATCGTCAAGCATTAAAAGCGAAGCGAAAACAACCTCACATTTTTATTACATATTCCTATAATCTACTTATAAGATGAGCAAATGCGTATGTAGGCACCGACTGCGCACACCGCGGCGCATTTAATTCAATTCCCTCAATGTTATCGATTTGCACTCTTCTTGGCTTGTAGCACTCGACCATCAGGAAAA
Source organism: Ligula intestinalis (assembly GCA_036362985.1). Taxonomy (NCBI): domain Eukaryota; kingdom Metazoa; phylum Platyhelminthes; class Cestoda; order Diphyllobothriidea; family Diphyllobothriidae; genus Ligula; species Ligula intestinalis. The sequence continues at coordinate 17,561 of JAYGXS010000178.1, forward strand.
AAGAGCCACCTGCACTTAATGCAATCGATTTTGCTTTACTTATCAAGCGGATTCGATTTTTCCTTGTCACGTGCGCAGGCACTCACGTGGTTGGGCCGACATCCGCTCTGGCAAAATCGCACATACGGCACAGGCAATATCGAGGCTTAGTGAGGCAGATACTGTTGCCCCAGTGCACTGTGACTTGATGTGTCCCCAACTGAAGAGTTAGGACAATTTATGAAAGATATATTTCTAAATTACTCTTCAGCTGGATAGTATTACACATACACGGACAGGATAATATTCGATATGTGACTTTCTCACTAAATAAACAGGTCTTTTGGTAACTGGCCCTAGTTGCCTCGGGTAAAATGTTTCCCGTAAAGGTGACACATGGATAATAAAAACACCACCGATTAATGTGAGGTTGGCACATCCGTTAATCTTCTTCTAAATTCTTCCAGGCAGTGTGTGAGGAGGTCAAACTTATGCATTGATATTTTAAATATCGGTCGACATAATGAGATACAAACTACACTACATTCGCTCACAAGCCCTCCGCTGAGAGAGCAGAATGCGGAGGGTATTTCGTGAAATATCGGATAACTTATGAGGAACAACCGCGACAGTGTGAGCTGGCTGCAACTCGTTTCCCCTCCATTTACTTTAAGGGCTTAGTTAGGTCATTGCATGCGAGCTGAAACAGAATTAGGAGACGGCAACATGTACGCTTATTATTAATTTCTGAAAGCCCTCTACGTGATATATATTATTCTTGTTTACCCCTCACATCTTTTTTGCCCATATACTCATCTGACCAGATCAACTATGGTTAACAAGACTGTTTTAAAATCTAAAACATAAGGGACTCGAGAGTGACTGGTCTGTAAGTGATTAAGTACCTGAGAAGAAGACGACCCGATCGGTGGGACAATACTTTCATCCGCCTGACGTTTCGATATCCGTCGTGGATTCGTCATCAGAGACATAGTCAGAGACAAAGAGCAGACAGGGTCCCTATCTGCGATTAAGTAACTACCAAACATCCGCTATGGGCGCGAAGGAGGGCAATGTCTTGGCAGCGGGTCCGCGCTGAAAGTACAACCTACGTACACGTCTACGCACACAGTCCCCTTTGTTGGCGTTTCTCGGTTTTGACGGCGGCATGCGTCTAAACTACCTGGCCAAAATTGTCCTTGTCCGAGCGATCTTGTCATTTTCCCAAGCACTGCCTGGATTTTTCTGTGTACCGCAAGAGTAATGGGTCGCCAACAAATATGAAACATCACACAAACTAAATCATCCACCTAGTCTACTCTGAATAAAAACCTAGTTTATTTCCTCCCCCTTCTGCGCCCTAGATGCTGGAAGCCGCATACCCTTCCAAGGCTTTAAAATAAAAATGAGAAGGCAGATTTAAATGCAGGTCATTCATTGTTGACTGGAAGGCAACATCAGAAAGGCTTAAATTTACAGGCGAATGATTCCAGCTCCTTCGATGCGGCTGAAAGTTTCCAGTGGGTTCTTCAAGGACCAGACCCAAGACTTGGGGTCATCAGGTGCAGTAAGGGTCTCCACAGTGTTCTCAGTTTCATTATATTCGCCTACAATTTTAAAAAAAGATTTAATTAAGATCTGTTTTAAAAATGGAATGCAAAAGAGTAGAGACCAAGTTTAAGCTATCTAAAACATGGCGGACAAAAGTCCTACTGCAACGTGACTGTGTAAATGAAAACAAAGACTGTCAAAGTACTTACAACTGGTGTTAAATTAATTTGATAAACAAAACTCCATAGGATAAAGTGGATAAAGATCAGGGCAGGGCAGGAGACGGAAAGGCGTCCTTACCACCGAGAGCGAACACTGTGTCGTTGGCCGAGGTGAGCAGAGTGAACTCGGCGCGCGATTTCTGCATGCCCGCCACCTCTGTCCACTGACCCTGCGGGTGGTTGGCGTCAGGCAGGGAAAAGAGCTCGACAACGTTCAAGCGATTTCCGTTGGCATCGCTTCCCCCGGCGACGAGGATGCCTCCACGCAGAGCAGTGGCTGCCAGCTCGTAGCGTGCAGTCCGCATGGGCGCTGCTGGTTGCCAAAAGTCGGCGCTGCTGGCTGTCCTCGTCCTCTCGCGCCAGTCCGCCCCAAACTGGCAGTACTCCACAGAGGCAAAACGAGTGGAGGCATTCCAGCCGCCAAAAACAAAGATGCGACTGTCGCCGGGCACAGAGGCAGCAGCTGGCCAGCACCTCTTCTCCCGCAGGTCGGGCAGCCTGTGCCAGCTGGTTGGGGTGGGTGGGCGTGCGAGAAAGGAAGGAAGGCAGAGGATTGAGTGCACAAAACAAAAAAGAGAGAGACAACAGTGCACAAACACACAAAACGAAAAAGCAGAACAAGTAAGCAAATGGGACGACGCCCCACGCCACACGATGGCTACTGTCTGTTCTCACCTGTTCTCCCTTACGTCATACACCTGACTGGCGGAAAGGAGCCCCAATCCACCGAAAACGCCAATCAGCGTCTTCTCTCCGCCTGCGGCCGCAAACCTCACGACTGCGGTGGCGTGGCCGAGGTCGCGTCCAACGGCGAGGCTCGCGCGCTCACGCCAGCGCCGTTCTCTCACGAGAAACTCTTGAACGCGCGTGCAGGGGGAAGGGTCTCCTCCAATTACAAAGATGCTGTCTGTTGAGTGGAGAGAGAGAAAAAGAAAAAAAACAGAAAACTGCGAGCGGAGAAGAAGCCAGCCATGCTAATCAACCAACTAATGGCATCGGTCGTGACAAAAAATGTAAAGGACAAAAAGGAGAGGCGTTAAGTCAACAGCATGAAGCCCTACGTAAACAATGGGTGCTAATTCGTACAGAATTTTCCGAGGGAAAATATCAATCACGCCGAGGGTAGACACTGCGTGTACTGCCTGTGTGTTTTATAATTCTGCAAAAAGAGGCATAAACTAGGTAGCTTTTTTTAAGTATGCAAAACTGGCAGCCAACTCACTGTCCACAGCGATGTACTTGGCGTCCACTCGATTTTCCATATCGGCCATCCGTTCCACCATTTGAAGGTCTGAATCAAAGGCAAAGACAGACCACCGGTTCGTCTGTTTCTCCTCTCCAAAGACCACTAGGAGAGTCTGCGCCGGCGCGGGCTTCACGGCCAGTCTTCTGTTTGTGTTGAAGGGACAGGGAGGCTTGTGCTTCTCGTTAAACCGCATCCACTGCTCAATTCGCGCCATCAGCCGACTTTCATAAAATAAACAACAACAGGATTCAAGAAGAGGGGGGGGGGCAAGGGTTAAAACAGACAAACAGCAAAAGGCCTGGAAGGGCCTTTACTTACGTGCATTCAAAACTCCTCTTGAAAATCTCCTCAACCTCCATTATGTGACTCCGAAATTGCACAGATGTCTGGAGCCATCTGACCTCTTTTAGCATTGCGGGCGCATTCACTTTGAGTCTTTCATTCAGGTCCTCTGAACCCGGACCCACCCAAGAGGAGATGGCCTGAAACACCTCCTCCTCCGAGTCAACCTGCAAGTTATCATCTCGCAGCAGAGTTAACATTGTCTCCGCCGGCAGACAAGGGAAGAGGTCACTACGAACAATGGCCTTGAATTGCGTTCGCATCATATGGATACAATTATCCATCAGCGATCCAAGATGCAAGGAACACGCAAAGCCCCATGTTGTTGCCAAATTTTCTAAAGTGAGGCTTTTGAGAACAGACGGTAAGACAGGGAAGGAAATGCGCAAATATTTACCGGCTGCCCATAAACTGGACCCCCAAGTTCTCTAGGTTGGAGAGGTCCATCATTCTTGCTAGAGCCACCATGCACCAAGCATTGTCCTCCGTAATCTCTGCCCGCCCTGTGTAGACATAATCCATAAATGCAGAGGCGGCACTAGAAGGTGCGCGTAAGCAGTCAACGAAATAACGGGAATGTTACCTAAGAGGAATTCTCGGCCACCGAAGGACCGAATTCTCTTCTGTGAGTTGACCGCCAAGTTTTGCTCGCAAGGAGGGCACGCGAGCAGCCATTATTATGCGATGAACATGCAGCCGTCCACCGTCCTTCACCTAAAACATCGAATCGTGTAAAGAGCGACAACAACCTCGATTGTAAGCTCTTTAATCTCCTCAGCAAGACGAATTTCGTTAATGAGAGGGCAGCTACGGGCCAGTGGAAATTCATCCTCAAACACTTGTGCTTGTGAGAAAGCCATGTGAAGCGAACAAGGAGAGCAGTAGCGACAGAATGTCGTGACTGCACTAACGGTTGACTATAAGGAGGCCAGCAACCGCCTACTGGCATTCACGGCTGACCTCCGGCGTTCTGATTGGTCGAGTAGGCAGAGCAGGAGCCAATTGAGTGGCGGTAAGCACAAGCCAATGGTTAAGCTGACGTCCGCTAGTTTTCATTGGTGAAAGCCTAGCTGGTGACAAGCGGAAGATGGTGTATGTTCCAACTCGATGGAAAAAAAGGGTGTTTGGGAAAATTGAATTATGGGCATTATGTTCGGGTGCCATGTCTGCAGATAAAAAAAGTTGGTTAAAACAACATGGTTATCGTGTGGGCAGAGCCTGCTTGGAACGCAGAAATTTACTCCAGCAGATCGGCTTTATTTAAAAAGTTGATCCTCTCAGCGTTAACTAATAAACGAGATAAGTTAGGGACATAATATATCAAGCGTTATGTACATGATCAAAACTAAATGGCATACGGAAAATTGCAGTCCAGACAAGTCAGCCTTTATCCTGAGGTTAATTTCCAACCACGAAAGCACAGGTCAATTTAGACATATCAGTAGATAAAGTAAACAGACAGGGTAGTGTGTAAATTGAATTTTCGGTTCATTGAGAATTAGAATAATAATAATGCTCATTTGTAAAGCACATCTTCGACACCGTCAAAAACCCCGGAAGGCAAGAAAAATCCTGACCGAAGCCCCTTCTTTTGCAGTAACTATTGGCTTTGATTTGGTCTTTTGCTTGGTCAAAAGTGTGCGAAATAAGGAGTTTGTTTCAAGTGATGAACGCCGAAGATGAGGGAGAGAACCACAACAATGCTGGAAGGCAGCTCGGATCCCAACTGAGTGGAAGTGCAATAAATGCCACATTCGGAAGTAGCCAGTACAGCCTGACTCTCAGTTCCACAGCTAGTCATCCACTCCACACATACACTGGCCTGACCACGCGTTAGCACGTCAGTTGGCAGTAATTTAAGCCACGGCATTCAGTGCACCCCCATAGCTTCAAGAGTGTCAGATTGCTTAATATGCAAAAAAACTGAACTGTTTACCGCATGCTCTTCCCCACTTCCGGCACTAGGCCAAACGTAAGTGTACAGAATGCACGAGCTAAGAACCTGGACGGACATATTTCTAGGAGAATAACTCAAACGCCATCCTTTAGCGGTTTACTATGTTTTACAAGTAAAAAGTACAGGGTGTCCCAGAAGTAACTGACCCCTTTGATTTGCCAAAAAACCAAAACTATTAACGCTAGGATATTCAAACTTGTTTTTTTCGAAAGAAAAACCTTTTTCGCTTTAATAAAACTAGGTTTTGAATATAATGTCATTTAAATGATGGCCATGGCTGTTTTGACAACGTAAGGTTCGTTTCTTTGTCGTTTCCATAACGCTCCTTAGTGTATCAGGCGATAGTTGTCTTATTCCAGAACAAATGTTGTTTTTGAGTTCGTGCAGATTTGTTGGATTTGTTACATAAAACCTTGACTTCAGGCAGCCCCATGAGAAGAAATCGCATGTGGTCAAATCTGGAAATCGAGGGGGCCAAGGAATGTTACCAAATCGTGAAACCAAATGATTTGGAAAGCACTCATTTAACAATGTCATCGTTTCTCTTGCTTTATGGGCCGTGGCTCTAATCTGTTGTAACCAAGTATTGTGTAGGCCATGTCTTTCAATTTCAGGAATTAAAAATTCGCTAATCATAGTTCGGTATCTTTCACCATTAACTGTTACTGTTGCGCCATCATTATTTTCAAAAAAAGTATGGGCCAATCACATTGGAAGCTGTTATTCCGCACCACACCGTCACATGAAGAGAATGCAGCGGCCTTTCTTGAATTTCTCTTGGATTCTCATCGCACCAAATTCTAGAATTATGTCGATTTACATGGCCAGACAAGTGGAAGTGAGCTTCGTCAGAGAAGATAATGGTTTCGATGAAAGAGGCATCCTCACACAAACGAATAAAAGATTTGCAATAATTAACACGACTGTGATAATCATTAGGCAATAACTGTTGGGTTAAGTTAATTTTGTAAGGATATAACTTCAAGTCTTTTTTAACAACGCGGTGTACTGTCGATCGGGAATGGATAATTGAGTTGAACGTTTTCTGATGCAGGCTTTCGGATTATCTGTAGCACTTGCAGAAACTCGCTCGATTACAGCTTCAGTAAGAGTTCATTTTAATCTTCCAGATTGCTGCTTATCATTAACATTTCCAGTGTCCGTAAATTTTCGATACAGCGATTTATTTGTGTTCTTCGAAGGACTGGTTGTTGTTCTGAAATAATTTCTCTAATCACGATGCACTTTTGTTGTTGATATTGTCCGTGCATAGATTTGCAAAATTCTTATTCTTTCTTCTTTGCTGTATGGAGACATGATGAAAATTAAGGGTTTGCAATGAAGCAAAAAGCAAATTTCGTGCCGGTTCGTAAATAGGATACCAAGTATCCTATTGTGCCATAAAAAGGGTTTTCTTTCGAATTAAACAAGTTTCAATATCTTAGCGTTAATAGTTTTCGTTTTATTAGAAAATTAAAAGGGTGAGTTACTTCTGGGATACCCTGTGCTGAAAAGAAGAACGTGGAGGATAATTAAGAATTCAGATAGGAGAGGATACATGGCAGCTGCTTTCTAAGTCATCAATTCACACCATAATTTTAGTTCTCATAAATATCTGTTGAAATTAATTTCGGGCAGGAGTTTCCTTGCAAGCGCACGAATGTTTTTATCCATATTTACAGGTCTACTCCCGAGCTTCCCGCAAGACAAAAACTTGGGGCTTCTTACACACGATATCACTATCCTACCTTACCATAAGCCTTACACTATTCCTTACCCTAAACTAACATTGATCCTTATCCTGACCGCTACCCTAAGGCTAACCCTAACAGAAATTCATTGAGTAGGCATGTAAATATAAATAAGAACATTTGTGCACTACCAAGGAAACGCCTGCCTCCTACGTAACAGTGTCCTGCAGAGGCAGAATAGAAACACAAACTTGTCTGGGTCACAGTCACTACCCGCGTTGCCAATGTTGTCAATAAATACACGAGTTTGCACAACCTCTGGCCAGGCTAGGTGTTTTTTTAGGTCAAAAGGATCTGAAACCTCTTCGGGTAAAATAATTATTATCGCTTCATAGAACATATCACTTTTCATTGCCTTCGCTTTCACTGTGCTTAACTTGCACGCAAATTGCGAACAACTATGGCGTGATTATAATGACAGTGTATTTGACTTCAACGTGAGTCAACTCAGATGAAATCAAGCTTCTGTCCTTTTGGTATTTTTTGAAGTGAACGAAGCACGTGAATCGACAGTTTTGACGCAAGCAGCTTTGCTACCCTCCATCATGGTGTTGCGTGATTCCTGTTGGAAAGGGATCCTTTCATAAACACGGGCCTTTTGAATTAACGGTCCACAGTTCTTCTCGGCGTCGGTGCTATTTGGTCACGTGTCTGTGTAGTAGCACCAAAAATTCAATTAGCATAGGTCGTTTGACGGTGTCTAATACTGGAGAAAAAGTAAATTGCTTCTTCTCCAGACTCTGTATAATCAACATTCGTGATAAAATAATCAAAATTAATTTGTTAAAAAACTAAGAGTGTGGAACCTCGTCTTCAATGTACCATCGTAACCTGAACTTATTTTGATTAAGCCTTTGGAGGTCTCTCATCTGATCCAGTTGGAACTGCCTTACAAAACACCTTTGGATTGCAAACGATTGGGAGACCAGAGAGCATTGCCAGTGGCATCTTTCCTGAGGCAGGCATTATGCATCTAGGGTAAAAATGAAGGGAAGAAGGTCAACATCTAACCATTTTAGAGTTGCCGCTGCGCTAAACTTGCAAGCGTCTTAGCGTAGTTATATTCGTTTAACGTTGCATTGATCGGGAACTTGTAACGATTTAAACCTTTGAAATTCACAGCCTCCAATTTAACACGGAAAATGTCAATTTCTAGATTTTAGTTTTGTTAACATGCTGCAACCGAAGCACATCTTAAAGACCTGCAAAATGGAGTTGTTTCTGTCAAAGAATGTCAAACATCACTGAATCGAAAAACAAGGCTTTTGGTAAAAACAGTTCGGAAAACATGAAAACATTGACATTTTGCTTCAGATTTTGAACATTTAAATTTATTGGAAGGTTTTGGCTGGGTTTTTTTATTGCCGCTATTAAATAGTGAGGAGTGCAGACCGATAAGCAGAAAAACGTAAGTTCTCTGTTTTCAAAAGCGGATAATCTTCCAAAAAGTCGATTAGTCCAATGTCAACTATTTCGGGCAAGCACTTAAAATTCTGGTCGACTTTTGGCATTTACTACTTAAAAAAAACAGAGCTAACCAATCTCTTCGATATATTTGCATTATATTGAATTCCATTACCAGGGGTCTAAATTTCTTTCATAACTCGTTCTCAGATATAATTTCTTAACAAATTTTTTCAAGGAGTAAAATATCGTTCTTTTCTGCCGCCGTGAATTTAAATTTGTCAAGCCTTCTCGTCAAGTGAACCTGCTTTACCGAGGAAGTCTGTTCACAGATCTGAATTCACTTATTTTGCATCATTTTATGCAAACGATGTACTTGATTATTTTGGTGAAAGTAGGATAGGATAGGCGTTGAAAGCCAGAACGGCGTCCGCCATGAGCAAACTTCTCATAACACAAAACTGTACTCCTGCAACAGCCCTAAACAGTCCACAGATAATGATGCAGCAAGACTGCCTTGCTTAAATAAGTTGTCAATACAGTAATAGTGATAATAGGGAGGATAAGTTACTGAACTGACTAGAGGGGGCGTTAGGTTGACATGGTATCGACAGTTCTAAAGATAACGGCATCCGTCTTCCGCGAATCTGCGCGGAACACTGCCTCTTGCTGACTAGAACCTTCTTCCAAATTCCGATACGATAGAAGGCTACGTGAGTGCACCCCCGATAGCAGTCACTGGACGATGTCCAACTAGGCATCTAGTTAGGACGGTGTGCCCACTGATATTTACAAAATTTGCCCTGACTCAATTAATTGATAAGTCATAAGGTCGACTGTTAATTTAGACGGAGCCTTAAATTCCATCACACCTGACAGATGCTAATAACGGTGTGCATTCTGGTACAGATAAGCAACAACGCGTGAGCTAAGTAGAATGCTAAACTGCTTCAGGCACGTTTGCTATCTTTCAAGGTTTAAATTTAAAGGAAAAAATGCATGGAGTTGTCAGGTTTTTCGGGGTTTTAACGACAGAAAGAAGACTGCACAAATCCTCAGATCGGTCGTGTAAAGGAACTTTTGGTTTAATATTCAGAAGCATCAATACAGTCACATTAACGTGGTGATCTGCATTTCTGTTGTAGTCTGATGGTTCCATCACCGTCCTCACTTCATCTGAAAATGCCACCAAATTCAAATAATTAGGGGTAAAATACGTATGCCAATTTCAGCCTATGGTCCGTTTTGTTTAGGCGTTGGTGACATTAAAAGAAGACGTTAGAATGGAACAATGGCTGGATTTATTCGACCATACTTCATGTGGGTCACGGACTTGAATAGGTAGTTCTGAATGTCTGAGTAAGCATGTTATCTTTTTAAGTGTTGCACCTACCCCAAATACATGAGTGTCCCGACGTTAGCTTGACATACCACTTTTATCTCCCTACTAAGACACTTAGCAATCAAACAACATTATTATTTGAAATGCATGCGCACCCAAATAGTCTTGTCAAACTGGAAAATCGTGCCCCCATTAGTGGTGAATACCGCTTCGTTATGTGAAGAATGCATCGAATAAAAACGGCATATTTGAAAGGCTCAATATGAATACCAGATTATAGTTTAATTCCTTAGCTGAGCGTAAACGCGCTGATCGAGCTCTGCGGTCTTTCCTTCCTATAACTGTTCTTAGGGTCCCTGCTTTCAAGCTTTAAAATGCTTTGCCGAACTAACTGACATTGGACTGGTGAATAAACGAAAGACGTGCTATTAGACATGGCAGCCAAACATCATCAGGATACACAAATTACGGTAATAAGTCAGTGCAAGGTAAAAATATCCTCAAGGAAAATTGAGTAAGTTTAATATGTGGGCAAAATTAAACTTACCATCGTGGCTACGTTCAGTATGTCTCCTTAGACTAATTTTGTGTCTGAAGATGTTGCTACAAATGAGACGTGCGAGCATTTGCAGTACTGAAAAAAAACAGAATGGAAACCCTTGAGTTTGTTCATTTAAAGAAATTCCGGCCTACGCACCATTGCAAAACAATTGTCTTTCAGAAAATGATTTATTATTCTAGGTCGTTATAATGAGGCAAATTTACCCTATGGTGGGTACTAATATTCGCAAGTGATGTGCTGAGGACCAGCAATATGAGTATCCCTGAAAAGTGCTGTCGCAAATGGTCGGTGGGAGAAGTGCCGCGACCTCTCGTTAATATACTGGTTACTTAAAAGAATTAGGTAGGTAGGTTGTCGAACTAAAACAAATATGAGCTGCTGGGGAAGCCGAGTTGACAAGGCACAGTAAGCGGGCATGACCAGGAGGATGAGTTTGTAGGTTAGGGTAGATTTAAGGGTTATGGCGCGAGAATATTTACTTTTTCACTTATTTAAAAAAAATACCAAATACCAAGCTTGACTAGCTCCACGCGTTCATGCGTTTGCACAGCTGTTATCCAAGATACAACATGGTATAATTTCACCAAGGTCCCTTCCTGTGCCGACTACACGATCGTTCTGACGCGACTGCGATCGCAACAAAGGCAGAGGTTCGGCCTCTGGTGAATCTCTTTACTCAGCGCGGGTTGACGATCTCGGCAGCCAAGTCGTCCGCCACTGTTTTCACACAGGACCCGAAGGAGTTCAATCTCCACCCGGCCATCACGGCCAACGCTGCGTCTTTGCTGTTGGTCCGTAAACCGAAGCTCCTCGGCGTCGGTTTTTATCTTCTCTTCACGTTCGCGGACCATTCGAGGGAGGTCGCAAGCAAAGTGGGCCGCTGCATCAAGGTCCTCAAGGCTCTTGCGGGCACATCCTGAGGCTGCGCAAAAGAGTCCTTGGCGACCATATTCAAAGCGCTGGCCAAGCCTCATCTCACCTATCGATCATCACCACGCGGAGGCCTCTATCCTGCCGGTCTCCTCTCACAACGCCCTCCTAGTTCAGTTGTTTTGGTGAACCTGTTCGCCCCAGTTATCCAAATCACCACCGCTGCGACACCCCGAAACTAGCCGCAGTCTTCGACCGTCCTTTATAAATGTCCACAAGGAAGCTGTGACATCATGCTTAGCAGATATACCCGTTGATGGCTCTACCATTATTACAGGCCTCCAGCGTCTTCAACAGGGAGCTATTGTGGATGCAAAATTCAGCTTCCAACTCCCGGTCCTTTTGGGTGGCTATTCACCTCCGATTGCGCCCACGGAATGACAACTCCCGAGGGTCACTCGCTGTACCCTGGCGCAGCTACGCAGTGGCTTCTTCATGCTCCTTCGCCGCTACCAACATCAACTCGACCCGTCCACACTCAAAAGCTGTCCCGACTGCAGCTGTTACCGCCTGATCTCACTCCTCAGCCCGGCCGTGGAAATACATGAGCGTCCTTTTCTCCCCTCGCTTAATAGACATGCCAACCTCAAAGAGCCTCAACATGGTTTCAGAGCTTTCCAATCTACGTCTTCAGCCCTACAACGCGTCACGGACCAAATTGCATGTGGATTCAACAAAACGAAACCTGCGGACAGAGCAGTAATGGTCGCCCTCGACTTTACTAAAACTTTAACTCGGTCAACATTGACGCCTTGATGACATCTCTCATGGATTCGTCTCTACCGAACGAGCTCTGCAGATGGCTGAACTGCTATCTCCGTAGCAGACAAACGCGAGTCGAATTTTCTGGCACGCTATCCAATGCCCGCAACTTTAGGACAGGAGTTCCTCAAGGTTCTGTCATTTCCCCATCGCGTTTCAACATCTATATGCCTGACCTTCCGAATCCCCTCCTGAAGTCGAAATAGTGTCTTACGCTGATGATATTACCTTGCTGTCTTCTCACCTGAATTTCCGCATAGCTGCTGACGCCTTAAATGACTGCATTCCTAGTTTTGTCCAGCACCTAGATAATAATTCTTTGAAGCTATCCATGCCTAAGTCCTCAGTAACCCTGTTTACTCCGGACCCCAACAAATACAAGTCCCATCCTCCAATTAAGTTGGAAGGCAATGAAATTGCTTTATGTCAGTATCCTAAACTCCTGGGCTTCACTTTTGACCCGACGCTGGCTCTACACCGCCATGCTGACAATCAAGTCAAGAAAGCCAAAGCCATGCTCAACACCCTAAAAGCTTTGGCAGTTTATTCTTGGGGCCAGGACACTGAGACGCTAGTCACGATATACCGGGCAACAGGCAAGGCAACGACTGAACATGCATCAGCTATCTTTGCCCCATTGTTTAGCGACACCAGCTAGGCGAAAGTTTAACGCGTTGAGAACGCTGCTCTGCGCATCGCCATGGGCTATGGTAATATGGCAAACGTAGCTCACCTCTACCAGGAAACTCAAGCCTTGCCTCTGAAAGTTCACTCTATCATGCAGGCAAAAATCTACATTGCGCAGTCCCATACCCCAGAACATCCGGGTTATCATCTCTTAACACACCCTCCACCTGCTAGCCACATGAAGAAATCTACCATAGAGGCGTACCGCTCACATGCTTCGGTGTATCCTACTTATCTACCGATACCTGACCTCGTCAAGCGTATCCACACAGAAAGTGTCAAGCAAGTCATTAGCAGCTATGAACCCAACAGATTCCTTAACTCTCCTTCGCCGGTCTCCGACGTTATGGCTAGAGAACATAGAGCCAAACTATCCCAGCTGCGTTCCGGCTTCTCCACGCTGCTAAATTTATTCAAATGCCGTCTCACCTCATGCTTCGACAATTACACGAGCAATTGTCCTGACTGCCTCTTCGATTGCCCGGCCAGCCCAACGTACCTCACACCTGAGGATCTATGGCTTCACACAGACAAAGCCGCTGAATTCCTTCATTTTTCTTGAAAATTTTATACCATGTATTTCTGGCATCTCGCCGCATGACTATCAGTATCTCTTCGTCTGCAGTTCCCAGCCAGGCAGCCAACTCACACCCGTGGACACAATGGAGTCGCGGCTTTTCTCCGTCTTCCAACTGAACCCAGTTTGGACTCCGGCGGGGACGCTTGATCTAACAAAGGCTACTCAGCAACCAACCCACTAAGAGCGAATGGCTTGCAAATTCTTCCTGACTTCTCTTAAGTGCTGTTACCCACCTGGACGAGTTGAAGAGATCAACACCGAACTTCACCTGATACGGCTCTTAAAGACGTGAAAGCAGTTTTTGGACTTTCGGCATTCTGTCCCCTTAACTGCTGGAGACAATTGATCGGGAATCTAAGAAACCCTATGGTCCTTTAAGCTGACGCCAGCAAATAAAAGGTACCGTCAAAATGTATATTATCCTTCCCTCAACGAGCAAACAGGAGAAACACAGAAAAGGGAAGCCTGAACAAGCGTCGCGTCAAAAGCCAACACCACACTAAATGACGAAAAATAATTTGACGATACATAGCCTGATAGACACCATCGAAATGCTGCTTGAGTAGGCGGTTTTGTGCAAAGACTTTGCTACAGAACTCGTAGCTGTGAGTTTGCGTCGCTGCCAGGGAAAGTATGGCTAGATGGAGAAAAATGATAATTACAGTCCTCTTCCGTCGGGTGGTACTTGTGAAAATAAAACTGTTGAGCTGAAGCAAGACATCCATTGAGAAAATGGTTCCGCCACTGACGACGTCGCTGCGGTCACAGCAGCTGCTTGTAAAAAGGAGCCAATGTGGCCTACCCCACACTGTTGCTATCCAGTCGACTGCCTCTGCGACAGTTGGTTGACTAGTCTCGCGCTTCTTCCCTATCCAATACATCGCTTGGCAGACCAAAGCTGCTGGCTGAAGGGCGATTAAGCTATTGAGTCAAAGCCTCCAAAGATTCGCTAAGACGTCTCACATTATTCGCTCATGCTAAACGGAATCTTCGCATCGAGCCAAACTGCCCGTCCGGTTTTATAACCTAATAAATTTGGTCAAGTAGTTCTTATTCAACAAAGCCCTGGTGTTTAATTCCACTCACATTAGTTTAAAAACAGCGTTTTTGCTATCATATGACCAGTTATTGGTCCTGGAGCGAACGAGTTACCAACTGATGAAGTGCTATGTCCCTGTGCTATCTTATTCTAGATTTCCTTATTTCAGATTGCTACACATGGGGTTAGGGACCAGCGGATGTGAGGTATGTGTAGATGCGGCTTAGGACTCATCATACATCGTGCTGGCGACCACCGTCATATGTCCCAACATCGTATTCCGATTGGAAAGCAGTGCATATGGTTGAGAAAGAGTGAGGAAAATGGTTCACAAGTCAGCACTGTTAGGACTCTAGCCTGAACAAATCCTAGCAACATTTCAGGCTTTCATGGGGCGTCGTGCTTGCCGCAATGTATTTTTGTCATCGGTTTGACCGCCTCCACATGATGGCATTAAAGAATGGGTTGGAGACACACACATGCATTTCCAGGCACGTGCCCAAGTAATTGCAGTTCCTGAAGTACCATTTAGGTTCGTCACGGCAAGTGACCTTATCCCAATGCGCCCAATGATGCCACGAGCAAACGCGCCTGACAATCACTTATAAGCCACTGTCAACTCTCAGGCAATGATTTTGTATATGGCCTGTGAGGACACCGCCAGTCCGGTCCCAATACCAGGGCTTGCGCCGAGGCGGGACAAACAGCGCGCTGGAGATCAACCAGCGAGAACTGCCACCCGAGAAAGCAACTCCCGATTTCGTACACAATACACCCTCCTACGGATGGATTACAAAGCTACACCCTTTTTATTGTATTCTTCCTTGGGGACTCCAAAAGGTGTTATTAGACGGTGATACCACTGAAGTCAGCGTCACAACAAACACCACGTTGTACGGATAATGGTTGTCCTTATCGATGGCATGCGTGTCACTAGTGTAGGGCCATCCTTGCATTGGTGGTGACTAGGACTGGCCTACGGTCACAAAGGAAGTGGCTCTTTTGAAGGCTATGGTTGAAGGGGAATATGCACGGGGATGACAAAAACCTTATTATTGAGGTCAAGTAAAGTAACCCCTCACGTCTTCAAGTGATGAGCCTATACACTACAGTCAGTTAAATCGCCGTGGTAACCAAGGAACATGGCAAGAGCCGGGAAATGGACGCCAAAACGGCATTCAAAGTAACCTAAGTGCGAAATTGAACGGCAAAACTTGTAGGAAAAAGAAACACACCTATTTTAACAGCGTCAATGTGCTGATTCCTCTGGCCTTCCATGTAAATGCTTTCTCACCAACATCAAACGAATTCTCGCAGCTCTATAACACAAGTCGCACGGGAAAATACTGGATAAAGTTCTGCAATTAATTATTCTTCTGCCATTGCTTTGCATTTTAAATAATGAAGTTAGACAGTTGCGGAATAATTCTCAAAAAATAATCTCGACAAAAAGCAGCCGCACCTACCTAATTCGAGTGGGTACATGAAAAAACTCAGAGCCTATTAAAAGTAGTCTGAATGTTATTTTCATTTCGATGCAGACCGACCGGCAGCAGGACGGGTGAGATCAGAATATCAGCGAATAGTGCAACCTGCGACAGGATGAAACAAAAGCCCAGCACTTTGCTGCAACCGATGCTACGTATAACCGCTATCTTGCGTTTATGCTTAGGATATCTCGTGGATAGATACAGTAACTAGTTTGATACACTGAACTGTTCCGGTTTAGGTTATGGTTGGACGAATTGGTCAAACCACTGAGTACAGATAACTGTCAGGTGGTTAGAGGTGAGAGTGTGCACATCAATGCAAGCCCTGATGTGCTCCATGCCTCAAACATGTATTTACTCGGAATATCATAAATTCACGTTCATACTCTTATTTGATATTGAGGGAACACTAGCCATGTAATGACTGAACCAGCGTCACCTCTGACCAATCTTGGTGTTAATAATAGTACCAATTTTAGTATCATTCAACTATTTTGCTAGTAAATAGTAGTATTAATAGTAGTAGGTTATTTGATTCGTTATTTGATTCTGCCGCTGAGGATGAATTCGCGTGAGAATAGTAAACATTCGAGTGAAGAAGCTCTCGTGCCAGCGAACGTGTCCCTCTCTTGTAGGCCAAATGTCAGACACTAAGAAGCTTAGTGACACTGCATTCGTTGACTCAACAGAGGCTTCGAGTAAGTTAACATGAGCGGATGGTGAAAGCTGCAACATTCAGCACATCAAAGTTATTCCTTATTGCTGTTACTACTAATTGTTTGAGGTAGCCAGGTTTTATTTACGGCTTTTATTTATAGGGAATGCTCCATTAAAATGGTCACGACGAATTGGTGTTAGTCACAAGACCGTCAGTACTCACCTCGCACGAGATACCAACTATTCAGTTTTATCCATCCTTATTACGTGTATATACTTCTTAATCTTAATAGTAAAAAGCAACTTAATGGTCCTTTATTATGACATGACGTCCTAATACACATTCATCCCGCCGAATTGGCCGCACGAATGATTGTGGATGCATATGCTGGAGCTCAAAGTCCACGTAACAGCGAGCATTTCATAATGCTGGTACAATTTCGCCAGAAGCCGTACTTCACCTTGGTTGGAGAAACTAATGAACATATTAGGGAAATTGTAATTTAGATCTCCGTCTTATCGGCAAAACTGTTCATAACAAAGCTGGGGATGAATGCCTGCAAACGCTTGCCTCCTGTGGCTGCTACCTAGCTCACATGAACTAGCGACTGCTTCCAACGATCTGGCCAATTACCTTCAAGGCCGATTCAAGCAAAGATCGTTATGACCACTGTGATGACTGCCACGCTCACACACTTCAAATGCCACCCCCTTTGAGAGCGGATGCCCGCTTGTTCGACAGTTTACTTCTACTTACTCTTCACTACATCTGTACGGAATACACTATTCCTTCCATCTGGCACCTGACTTCTCTTCTCACACGGTATCAGAGTCTAAAGATAGCGGTGACCAGTTGCTTTTTGGAATTGCAAATCGACCCAAAGATGCCATGGAAAGGCATGGGCTGATTCAATACCGATGAAAGGTAGCTTAAGTGAAACGCGGCTCGTGTCTAACGAGTCCTTGAATTTATTAAGTTTAGACTGAAAGCATACTCGGATCGACCATAAGTTGCTACCCAAACCTTCGACACGGGTCACTGGTTTAAATTAAAATCCGTAACCAAGGTGATTACTCACAATAATATATAGATAAATCGATAATTGATTGAATCCTGGTTTTCGAATGAGATCTCAGTTTATATTTTGGAGCTAGTAGAAAGTTGAAACGCCGGTGGGGGCTTCTAGCTCAGTTGGCTAGAACGTTCGCAGTACTAAAATCATCTTCTTGCTGCCCTGGATTCGAATCGCACTGAGACCGCCGAATTATTCACCATTGGTCAAATGGATTATATCAATGACATTGATAACTGGAGATTATTTCTTGAAGCGCCAGACCGAATATAGAACAGCTGATAGAAAGGTATTCTTACTATAGTTTGTGCGCTGATGGATTACCTGACGAACATTCAATCAATATTGTTTTAGGCTTCATGAGTTCAGTGTGGTGCGAACGTTGTAAAAAGTATGGCTTTTTAAGTTAAATATAAGATTACAGCTGCAGAAACATCCCACTATCCGGGTAGATGAAGTTTCTTTTAGCTAGGTATGCATTATTTAGTGGGACAGGACCCACATCCTTCAGGTCTTCGGCAACATTGAAAGGGAATTACTACACTGTATAGAATCTTTTTTAATTATTATATATTATCCATTATTTAGTTACAGCGATTTTTTTTCGCCTAAACAACTTAACTGAATTCTCTGACATAAGGAGGGGTTATTTAATTCAATAGGAATTGCCCTTCTGAATGTAATTGTTGGTATCTTTTTTCGGATATTTAAAAAAAAGGCACACAGCGGAACTGAAATGGACTCTACACGAATGCAAATGTAATGAAAACGTTAATTATGCAAATAATTCTTAACGGAAAATGTTAGCTTTTAGAATGTTTGCTTTTGACAAAAGCCACCCAAGACCGTTGAAACATGTCTTGAGAGTGAGGTCGAGCTATTTTTGAGCAGGCACTCGATACTCAGGTACTCTAACCCAACGGTTTTTAGCCACATTTTTCACCCACGGAATGGGAGTAATGGAAATTGCTCAACGTAGAACTCCTCAGGAGACATGAACTCAACGACAGCAATCTCATAATACTGGACGGGGAAATCATACGTGTCCACAGGTCACTTCTCTTGAAAAAGGCTATAGTACTTTAAACCTAGTCGGGTCGCACAACAGATCGTCTCCATCAACACTGACAGACTTCTGCATGCAATCTCATACAAAAGGCAGACGCCTGCATAACGTGGTAACTTAGTTTAAATTCAGCTTATTTTAAACTTCTGCAGAAAGTCATCCTTCAGCAGTCGACGAAGTCAAGGCATTACTATAAGACCGGAAAACTGATGTTGTTGCCATAACAGAAACGAAGTTTAGGACAGAAATCGCAGATTCGGAGGTTTCGATAGAAGGAAACCGGCTTTTCCGCAAAGACTGTCAATGCAGACAAGGTGGTGAGGTTGCGGTATATGTAAGAACAGGAATCTTCGTTGTCGAACGAAAGCAGACCCTAGCTCTTCATTTTCAATCCATCTTGATAAAGATTAATAAGATAAATTCACAGAACCTAGAATTTCTGGCCGTATCAGGCCACCAAACATTCTGAGTGCAGCTGACGAGTCACTCCTTTATCTACCTCGGGAGGCAGCTAACCACCACGAGGTCCTTATTGCCGGGCATTTCAACGTACCTACAATAGACTGTGAAAATCTGACAGCGGTGGGGGTGCCGACTTCCTTCATTTTTAAGTTACTAGGACTCAAACTTGACCTCTCTCTGGCACATAACGTTTAGTAATTGTTCAGATTTCGATAGGACCAGAGAGCGAATTGCTTGGATAGAATTTTTTTCTAATGAGTTACCCTACATTGATGAAATGCATTCCAGTGCCCCGCTCGGTAAAACTCACCATACGACGCTAATATGGGATAAATCACTCAATTCTGAACGTTTGAGTAAAACGGAAGGCGACTCAAATATATGGAAGACAGATAGTAAGTCGATGAACGATGCACTATCGACATTGAATTGGGACTTTCTGCTCAAGCGGTATCCGGAGGAGGACTGGAGATGGCTTAATACGATTGCATTAGATCTGATTAAGCGCAGTTGTCCGCTGACGAGAGACCTTAACAGGCAATTAAACAAGAAAAATAAGAAACGGGAGCTTTTAAGGGAAACTGGGTCGATTAATTCCGTCACCAGCGCAATGTGGTTAAGATCGTTTCATCAGGCAAGGGAAAACAGGGCGATCGCAAACTGTATGCAGTAGTGACTCAAAGTCAACGCCTATCCCTGTTATAATTGGCGTCCCCCAAGGCTCCGTCTTAAGGTCATTACTCTTCCTATTTTATATCAACGACTTTGTCGACGACCTGGGTTGCAGCGCGATTATGTTTGCTGCCGATGTCAACTCTGGAGGGCCATCATGCCTGACACCGATGGGCAAGCGCTTCAAGGGAGTCTCCATCGACCTTGCAGCTGTTCTGCTGGTCGGCTATTAAAATTCAACTTTAACGAGTGTGTCTCATCTTCTTGATTTCTCAGACTCTGTATCCAGCAGTCACGCGTACTTGGAACCCAATAATAACAACTATCAAGACAGTACGGTACTATTAAGGAAAAAAATAGCAACCGATAAACAATGTACAAATCTCAACCAGGGATACTCCAAGTCAACAGCAAAGGGACTCGGCCAATCGCCTGATTCTATACAAGGGAACGACACAAGTTCAACAATAACCACATGCAGGATGAAACTAGTATCGGGAAGGTTTGTACGTGTTAGTGGGGAGGGTTGGTGCTGCTTTTATAAGATTTCAGGAGGCCTCAGGATTGGTCTGAAAGACAAACACAAATAGGGAGGAGTTCATAAACAGAGGCAACATGAAGGTGTCAATTGCGGAATTTAACCATCGTGAGAAAGATGACAACAATCAAGGGCGCCGAATTGGAGGGGAGGGCTTATTAAGTCATGTGCAATCGAGAAAAATAGGGTAAACACAGGAGGTCAGCCAGCATTCGAAAAAGGGAAACAATCATTTGTAGGTCGGATGGGGGTTTCGTTGGAGAAGGGACATGGAGAATTTCAAAATTGTTCAGTCAGAAATAATAAAAGGTGTGGATTCATGGCTCTGAGCTAGAAGGACCAAAGAGGAGGATGATTCTTTCAAATGTTGATGAACAGAAAGACCTCGGTATTCTAATAAACTCCTAGTTTAAACCCTCTTCACAGTGTCTAAAGGCAGCAGAGCGCACGATACTGGTGTTGTTTGAGATTAGACGGGGATTAGTCCACATCGACAAGGAACTCCTCAGAAAAACATACGGAGTGTTTGTTCGGTCCCATTTGGAGAATGCTGTCCAGGCCTAGCGTCCATGGTTTAAGAAGGATTATCTGCACCTGGAAGGAGTGCAGCTGAGGGCTAGGAAGATGGTCAAGCATCTTGGTCATCTACCTTACGTAGACAGATTGACCGAACTTGATTTATTTCCTCTGAATTACAGGCAAATCTGCAGTGACCTCATTCAAACCCACCGAATTGTAAGAGGTCGTGTATTTAATGAATATTTCGAAATGGCTTGGATGGATCATCTGCGGGGTCATCAATTTAAACTACAGTGGAGGTCGGTCCATATGGACATTCGACCAAATGCCTTCTCGCAGAGGGTCATCGGAGCATGAAATGGACTCCCTGACGAGGTAGATTTTTCCAATACTGTTGACAAATTTAAACGCAAACTGGATTATCGTTTCCTGAGAAATTGTTATAGATATAATGAGCATAGTCTCAGTAGCGGCAGTTTGCAAGTGGCTCAGACCTATCGCTGATGTTATCTCTACATTTATATTATGTACTATTGTAGATGTACTTTCGGAGCGGAAACCTGATGTAGTTGCCATAACGGAAACATGGCTAAAAACAGAAATTGCGGATTTGCAGATTTCGATTCAAGCATACCAGCTTTTTCGCAAAGACCGCCAAACCCGACAGGGTGGTGGGGTTGCTGTGTATGAAAGAACTGGAATCTCTGTTGTCGTAAGAGAACACACTCTACGCCTGGAGTATAAATCCTTCTGGTTAAAAATAAAGAAGGCGAAATCACAGAACCTTGAATTCCTGTCCATATACCGGCCATCAAATATTCTGAGTGGAGCCGACGACTCGCTCCTTAGTCTGGTGGAGAAAGCTGCTAGCCACCAGGAAGTTCTCATTGCTAGTGACTTCATCGCCCCTGCAATCAACTGGAACAAACTAACAGTGGAGGCGTCGTCAACTTCCTTTAGTTCCAAATTAATGGATCTCACGCTCGACCTATCTGTAGCTCAGAACGTTAAGGGCCTTACCAGATTTCAAGAAAGCCAGCGAGCTATTTTTTTGGATTGTTTTTACGAAGGATTTATCCTACATAGATAAAGTACATTCAAGTTCTCCGCTCGGTATGAGTGACCACACGACGCTCATGTGGGACTACTCACTCCATTCTCAACGTCTGAGGAAAACGGAGGACCAGCCGAATGTATGGAAGGCAGATCTTAATTCAATGAAGAATGCACTATCGTCTGTGAATTGGGACTGCCTGCTCAAGGGGAATCCGGAGGAAGATTGGAGATCACTCAAGAGGATTTCATTAGATCTTATTAAGCGCATTTGTCCGTTGAAGGCGCACAAGATGACCAGTAGCCCCGCCTGGTTGACGAGAGACCTTAACTGGCAACTAAAGAACAAAAATTGGAAATCGAAGTTATTCAGGAAAACTGGGTCACCAGTACACCTCCGAGAATTCTGACGCTAAAGAAATGCGGTAAAAAAATCGATTTACCAGGCCAGGAAAAACTATGAATCGAGAATCCTCCAATAGGCCGAAGAAAAGCCAGAAATTCTATTCCACTACATTAACAGTAGATTAAAAACAAGGATCCTGTCGCAGTTTTTAAGGATGATGATGGCGAAGAAGTCGTTGAGAATGGCGAGAAAGCCGAATAATGTAGCCAGTTCTTTGCATCGGTATTCACTAGGGAAACCAAACTTCATTTTGATAATGCCAACAGTGCTGTTGTAAACGCCGGTCCAGCACTTCAATCTCTATTATTCTCAACATCTGTAGTTAAGAGGGAGCTGCAAGGCCTCAAAGAAGCAAAGTCATCCGGTCCGGACAATATACCAGCCAATTTTTCGAAAGAATTGGTAAGCGAACTCTCCAAGCCCCTAACACATATCTTTCGTTCTTCATTTAAATTAGGAAAACTGCCATCCGAATGGAAAAAGGCAAATATTTACAAGGGCGGAGCCAGAACGAAGGTCAACAATTACCGCCCCGTCAGCCTAACTGGCATTTGCTGTAAGGTGATGGAAATGATACTTAAGAAGACGACAATAAAGTTCTTGGAGGAGAACAACCTTCTTTCAGGGATCCAACACGGCTTCAGAAAGAATCATTCTTGTCTTTCCAGCCTACTACTCTTCACTGAGCAGTGGACTCGCGCACTGGATGAAGATGGTAAGGTTGGCATCATCTATATGGACTTCAAGAAGGCATTCGACAGCATCCCACATAGAAGTCTAATGTATAAATTGTCGGAAATTTGAATAAGAGGAAACCTGCTGGCATGGATCACTGATTTTCTCACAGGGCAATGGCACACTGCGTGAATCGGTGACTCGAAATGAACCCCTACATCTGTTCTGAGTGGCGTCCTCCAAGGCTCTGTCTAAGGGTCGTTGCTCTTCCTTATATATATCAACGACTCTGTCAACGACCTGGGTTGCAGCGCCATCGTAGTTGCCGACGATGTCAAACTCTGGAGAGCCATCAGGTCTGACGCCGATAGAAAAGCACTTCAAGAGAGTCTTAATCGACTCAGCTGTTGGTCTGCTCGTTGGCTCTTAAACTTCAACGTTAGTAAGTGTGTGATCTTAGGACTCCATAGTAGAAGGACTAATGAGGACGATTCTTTCCAATACCTCCGCGATAGGTACCCGCTTTCAAATATTGACGAACAAAAGGACCTTGGTGTTCTAATTAATTCCTCGCTTAAACCATCTTCACAGTGTCTAAAGGCAGCTGAATGCACGACACAGGTGCCGTTTGCGACAAGGCGGGATTCGTCAACATCGACAAGGAGCTCTTAAGGAAAACCTATGGAGCGTTTGCGCGGTCCCACTTGGCATATGCTGTTCAGGCCTGGCGTTCGTGGTTCAAGAAGGATTACGTGTAGCTGGAACGAGTGCAGGAGAGGGCTACGAAGATGGCCAATAATCTTGGTCATCTGCGTTATGAAGACAGACTGACCCAACTTGATCTTTTTCCTCTCAATTATACGCATCTCCGCGGTGATCTCATACAAACCTACCGTATTGTTAGAGGCCGTAAGTGCGCCCTAGAATTTGACGATTTTTTTCGAATTGGCTCGAATTGATCATCTGCGGGGTCATCCCTTTAAACTACAGAGGAAACCGGCCCATATCGACGTTCAGAGGGTCATCGGAGCGTGGAACGGAATCCCTCAAAAGGTGGTCCTTTCAGAAACTGTTGAAATTTTTAAACAAACTTAATTCTCAATTGCTGAGAAATTGTGGCAGATATAATTATCAAAGTGTCAGTAGCAGCACTTTGCAACTGGCTCACACTTATCGCTGATGTTAAGCCTACATTTGTATTACGTACTATTGTTACGGTGGACCTATTTTGCGATTTTTGGTTATGAAGAGGGAACCCAAGGGCGAAAGCCTTCTTCCCTTAGTAAAGTGACTTAAAGTGACTTATTGGGGTTGTGTTGAATTTGGTAAGTAAAATAGAGGAGAGGGATCTACTAAAGTGAGGTTTACGACTGATTTTTGATAAATTGCAGAAATTATTCAGGTGATCTCCTCATATAAGCTTTTTTTACTTATGAATCAATTTTAGTACGATACCGTGGATCGGTATATAGTTCAGTATTTGAAACGTGGTGGGCATTTCCGTTAAAGCATGGTGTATGAAAAAGTACTGACAAAATGTTAGCATTAAAATCATGCAAACAGTATGGCCGCTAAAGACGTTACATTGGTGGCAGCCGATGCCGGCCCCTTTTCCCCACCAGTTAAACTTCCCCAACCCTCCCTTCCACGCCCCCAAACCCCCACGCCCCGAATACACTTCTAGTACCCCCAAATTTCTAGCCTGGCCGAAAACTTCAGGCACTGCCTCGCCCAATTGCATATTTTCCTGGCTGACATCCCCTCCGATGAACATACTCGATATAACCTCAACTTCCCTGATCCCGACGCCTGCGAATTGGCTCTTTCTTCTGGTATAACCTTATCCACACCCTTCGCTGATGCCCAGGCTACCCTGTTATCCCTCGTTGACAACCAAATGTCCGCCAGCGCCGCAGCCGTGTACTTCAACAGCCTGAAACAGCAGCCCCCACAATCCCCAGCTGAATTCGCACTTGAACTTACCGGTTATGCCCGGATGCCATACCCCGATATTCCCAAATTAGCACGGGATCGCCTTATCCTCTACCGTTTCACCACTGGCCTCCGTGACCGTACCGTCATGGACCATTTCCTGATCGAATCTCCTCCCGAACTCCCCACCGCCATCCGGCGCTGTCGCCAGTATACGGATCATTACAACCCCCCGGCCTTCCGGCCATCCTCTGACCGCCCTCCAGCCGCCAACCCTACACCGGCCCTTCCTCAACCTACCTACCTGCCCGCCGCCGCCGCCGCCCCCTCGACACCAGGCCTTCCCGTAAGATTTCCACAACACAACCCTGGGTGCCGTTACTGCGCGGCGTTCGGCCCCGATGCTCGTCGATGCGGCCACAATCAACCCTGCAAGTCCCCTATTCTTCTGACCTTCGATGAACCTTCCCCTACTTCTGCCTTTATTGTCTCCGTCCTTATTGAAAATCACACTTTCAAGGCGTTAGTTGATACCGGCGCTAGCGTGTCCCTCATAACTCCATCTAGCATCCCCCATACTTTTAGATGCTGCATAGAACCCTTGTCCCAGCCTCGTCCTATACAGACCGCTAACGGGTCTCAGATCCCAATTTCAGGCTCTATTTCCCTACCCTTCTCTTTGTGCGATTCTGAAGTTGTTTACGATTTTTTAGTCACCCCCTCAAGCCCATGGCTGGTTGTTCTCGGTCTAGATTTTCTCACTTATCATAACTGCGTACTCTACGCCCATGACCGACGACTCGTCCTTGCACAAACCAGTACACCCTCACCTCCTAATTCCACGCCTCTCCCGGATTCCGATACTGAGTTTGACCTCGTTTACAATACTGTCAGGGCCGCAGTCGCTCTTGTCCCTACCTCCCTTGACGATATCCATCCACCTACAGACTCAGTTGACCCTGATGCTATGAACCAGCTTCGCGACCTCCCCTCCCAATTGCTCGACCTCTTCTCCTGGTCCACCGATTCCCTCGGCAGTACCCACCTCGTGCAACATCGTATCGACACTAGCGATGCCAAACCGGTATGGCAACCCCCCCCCCCCCCGTATTCCTGTCCCCTACCGCGCCGAGGTCGATAAGCTATTAGACGACATGCTTAAGCATA